>JAGXOD010000067.1:210000-485000 GCA_020368025.1 Brachyhypopomus occidentalis | reverse complement strand
AGCCCAGCATCTTTTTCCTGTTACTGCGGGAACCTCGGCTGCCAGTACATGCTTAGTCGTTAAAATTGCTCCGACATGCAGTTTCCAAAATGGAGGACATGTCATGTGACCATGTACAGCCATCTTCTCAGTGAGTGGTCAGATTAAATGGGTGATGAACTGGAGGATGCGACAATCATGACCAGTAATATTTGCTCATTAAATATAAACTATAGTATTTTAGTTTATGTTACGAGGAACTAACCAGTCAATATTTATGTCAACAGTAAGGATTTTAAAAATGAAATTTCTTTTTAAAGGCTTGAGTATGAAAGTGAACATTGGTAGGGCTTTTGACACTTATCCAGCCTAATCCTAACCTAATTATTGATGCTCCTATATAAAGATCCCATGTTTACTCTATTATTGATACTACTAATCATCTAAATATTTATTTCTATTTTCATTTTATGTTTTGTTTTAGTATTTCTTTGTAATAACCCTTTTGCTATTTATCAACCAATTATATTTTTCAGCATTGTGGTCTTTAAGCAGGTTGATTACAGCAACTTCATGGGTTCCACATTAAATAATGTCAGTTTTATCAGTCAAGAGCATTAGAAAGAGGTGGAGTTTAGAAAGAGGTGGGGTTTAGAAAGAGGTGGAGGTTAGAAAGAGGTGGATTTTATTCATTTATGAAGGTAGAGTGCTGTGACACTACTGCTACCTCCGTTCAAAATGAATGTTGACTGCCTAATAATTGTTTATCTTTTCATTTCTTCTTTGACAAGTATTCACTTGACAAATACCTACACAAACCTATTGTTGGTTAAAGTAATGAACTTGGAGATGTAAGGCATATTTTTGCCACGTTTTCTCTACTGGAAATACCACCAAGCACTAAATGTTGCAGATATAAATAATTAGACATGTTGGAAAGAGACCAGACACGAGACTGAAAAGCATTAACTGTGGGGTCGCAATAACATTTTCTAGTTCTGTTTGCGTGGATTTCTTTGCCCCTGTGTCTAGCAGATGCGTCCTGAAGGGTTACGTGTTCTAATGGGGGTGGGAAGAAAAGCTTTATTGAGCAGCATCATAACACAGTGACCCTGACGGTGTGACCGTGACCTTCCAGGATCAACCAGCAGCCCCTAGACCTCTCATGGCTATGGAAGAAACTAGCAAAACAGCCAGCAAGATGATCCATCTCAGCTTAAACGCTGGAATTAAATGAACTTCTTTTGGATTATCTGCAGCAGAACAGATGTGTGCAGGGCTGGTAATAAAGGGGGCGCAGGGAGGAGTATCTCCGTTTCTTCTGACAGTGGCTGAACTTTAAAAAAAGTGTGACGCTCAATCAGGAAAAACAGGGCAGAAAACACGACCAGTATCTCAAAATAACGTAACGGTCCATACCTGCCACAGTGCGGTTACACAAAACACCACGTTTAAGAGAGCACGTCTCACTACAGCCACTCTGTCTTTGTTGTAAGCGACTTCCTGTCAAATTCCCGTCCTGCCTTTATAAAGGCGTCAGGTTTGATGACACAGTGTTCAGTCAGTTGAATTAACTGCTCAGTGATTATAAAAAAACCTGTGCTGGTTTGTATCGTAGGGCCTGTAATGAGTATTCAGGCTTTGTAGTGATTCTGGTAGTTTGCTGAATGGAGTAACATTTCACTTAGCATAACTATCACTCTCTTACATAGTCCATTTATAAGTTCTATAAATTTTCGCACAGACTCTTACGCTCTTGAGAGTGGGTGACTTTTATCGTGTCTACTGTCCTGCTGTTGGTTCCAGGCTGACAAACAGGAAATAGCCTCCTTAGATTGAACCCAAAGCCAACTCAATGATGGACCATCCACAGTAATTAAAGAGGTCGTGCTGAGGCAGCTATTGCTAGCGTGTGGTAATCTGTGTGGCATATGGACACAGTAGAATTAACATGGAGGACCATGTTAACAAAAAAAGGAAGCTAAAGGATTGGATCAAAGCAGCGAGCAGCTTAGGAGCAAATATTTGGGTAAGGGGAGAAGTTTCTGCTGACCCATCAGTGGCTTTGCTGAAGCAGTGAAGCTCTGGGCAGGATTTCTGCACACGTCTCGGCCGCCCTGGAACTAAAAGCCAAATGTGGCAGACTGCTGAAGCGTCCTGCTTTATTCAGCCGCTTAACAAACCGCATCGGGTTAAAATCACTCAGGAGCACAGCGGCCGCACCACAGGAGACGAAGAGCAGGACTTCGGCTCCTGTGTGAGTGGGATCAGCGTAACCCTGGTGCAGCGGCTCTGATAAAGCAACCTGCTAAACATTCAAGCATGAGGAGTCCGTGAGCAGGAAGGAAGCAGTTTGATGTAGCCAGTTTGATCATGTCACTGGCTAGCAGGTCGTTAGAATTTTAATGTTGGGTTGGAATTTCATGAGAACCTTCAGGCTGACGTTCTGAATGATTCAGTAGTCTGATACCGTCAATATTTTCTCACCATTTTCCTCAAAGAGCCTCTTTAAATAAGTACAAATTTTCCCAAAACATATGCAGCACTGTAATTAGACCAGAGCCTCTTGAGACTCTTTAACATCGTCAAACATTTAAGCACATGATATTAACAAGACAAGTGAAATTTTAAATGACTGACATTTAAAAAGGGCAAAGTCTAAAGTCCTCTTCCTGCAACCCAACCCAATCCAATAACCCAACCCAATAATTCAACCCAACCCAATAATCCAACCCAATAATCCAATCCAACCCAATAATCCAACCCAACCCAATAACCCAACCCTGCAGCACATGTTCTAAAAACCTCATTCGTTTAATTTAAATATTCAATCATGCATACACATTATAACATGTACCTGTTTACAGGACTACAGAAAAGTACAGAAGAGCTACGCAGTGTGCAGAACACCCACTTTAATCCCAACTTATATTCATTAACGGCTGTTCTACTGCACCAGTCGCTGGTGTGGCAGGATTGATGAGACCTTCATCAGAACGTCCAGGCCTCTGGAGTGAACACACAGGCCTGCAGCTCTACAGTAATTAATGGGGAGGCCCGGGATGGCTGTGTGCAGTTAGATGTAGTTTTTAAAAATTGTTCTAATTAAAAATAATCATAAAAGAAGGGCAGCTGTTCCCAGGAGATGCTGGTTCTTTTGTTCCAGGTCTTCACATAAGACTGCGTTATTTAAATATCGTTATTTAAATATCGTTATTTAAATATCTGTGATTGGCTGTGAAAGGACGACTCTGACATGGCTTCGTCTCATATAAAGACAACATCATAGCGCCTCAGGATACGAACAGATGGAGGTGTTTAGCGAACGTACCACCCCTATCTCCCTTGTCTCCCCTCCACCCACCCACCCATACACACACACACACACACACACACACACACCCAGCACGGTGCTCTGCTAACCTGTCACTCGTCATCACGGTGCAGAGGAGGTACCATATGCCCAGCGCTCCAGAAGCCTCCACCATGACATCAGCATGTCCAGGGACAGAAGGACTCGCCTCCTCTGGGGTTTTGCTTATGTTGTCACGAGATGTGGGATGTTGTCATTATCAAAGATCTGGTAGTCACCCTAGTGTCACTTGGAGCCTGTTGTAATGGCATCGGGGGGGTGCGGTGTGTGTGTGTGTGTGGGGGGGGGTGCGGTGTGTGTGTGTGTGTGGGGGGGGATGTGTGTGTGGGGTGTGTGTGTGGGGGGGGTGTGGATGCTGTGTGGTGTTGTGTGTGGGGGGGGGGGTGTGGATGCTGTGTGGTGTTGTGTGTGGGGGGTGCGGTGTGTGTGTGTGTGTGTGTGTGTGTGGGGTGGATGCTGTGTGGTGTTGACTCAGCAAAACTCTCTGTGTTTGTGACTTTATTAGACTGACTAGGCAGATGCAGATACTTCTGTGTCCCTTTGAACTCATATCTGAGATTGACCATAAAAGAGTTTGGATGTAGTTTTATATCTCAAATGAAGCAAAAGTCAGAATGCTTAATGATTTATTTAGCTAATTAAGGGCTAAAGCTGGAGTTGAAGCTTTAATGTGACTGTGGCTTTATTCTACCATATGTCCTTGTGTAGAGGACACCACCTGGTTGGGTTTGCCAGGTCAACATGTTGATGCACTGTAAGGTCATCCACTCCACAGGGGGCAGTAGCATAACACACAGCTACCCCCGCCGTGAAGTTTTTGTTGTCCATCTGTTTCTCTCTGGGCTTCTGCCGACCCTAAAGGTTAATCAGGTAACTCCCGCACCGGCATGTAATATTAAATCATAACACCTCTCCCCTTGAGCCGATACAGGAGAATGATGTGAAAAAAGGTTCTGTGTTGATAGAGAGTTTGGTTCTCTGTGTGTGTCAGAAGATCAGAAGATGTCCACAGATGTAAAAGTTGGAAAAGGTAGCAGCTTGCCGGTGTGAGAAGTCCAGTATGTTTTCTGTATTCAGTCTGTGGTGTTGCTTTTTAACTTTCTAACTTAACTAGATCTTTATAAATGTCTGTCAATTCATCCATTTATGTCTGGTGATTATGTATTTTCGAGCATTTTGATTTTAACAGAAATGTCAATTAATATTGTGGTGTTGTTATTAGATTATTGCAAGAAGGATTCAGTGCACTATATTAACTGCCAAGTGTGTCTGGGTTAGACGGGGCGAACACACATCTGATCCTGCTGTCCAATATAGACTAACGCAGAAATGAGGCTTTCTGTCATATGTACCGTGTATGGCGTCATTAGTGATTCTGTGGCCATCTGTGAAACCTTCACCAGTGGAAAAGCCCTCCAATAATTAGGAACTTTCAGCTGTTTTCTAGCAGAGTCATTGTGTGCTACACTAACCCTACAACCATACAACCCTACAACCCTACAACCCTACAACCCTACAACCATACAACCCTGCAACCCTACAATCCTACAACCCAACAACCCTACAACCATACAATCATACAACCCTGCAACCCTACAACCATACAATCCTACAACCCTACAACCATACTCTAACCCTACACTAACCCTACTCTAACCCTACACTACACTAACCCTACACTAACCATACACTAACTAACCCTACACTAACCCTACTCTAACCCTACACTAACCCTACCCCTAACCCTACACTAACCCTACACTAACCCTACTCTAACCCTACACTAACCCTACTCTAACCCTACTAACCATACACTAACCCTACTCTAACCCTACACTAACCCTACACTAACCCTACACTAACCCTACACTAACCCTACACTAACCCTACACTAACCATACTCTAACCCTACTCTAACCCTACACTAACCATACTCTAACCCTACTCTAACCCTACACTAACCATACTCCCTACTCTACCCTACACTAACCCTACACTAACCCTACTAACCCTACTCTAACCCTACACTAACCCTACACTAACCCTACTAACCCTACACTAACCCTACTCTAACCCTACTCTAACCCTACACTAACCCTACTCTAACCCTACTCTAACCCTACACTAACCCTACACTAACCCTACACTAACCCTACACTAACCCTACTCTAACCCTACACTAACCATACTCTAACCCTACACTAACCCTACACTAACCCTACCACTAACCATACACTAACCCTACTCTAACCCTACACTAACCCTACTCTAACCCTACTCTAACCCTAACCCTACACTAACCATACTCTAACCCTACACTAACCATACTCTAACCCTACTCTAACCCTACTCTAACCCTACATACTAACCCTACACTAACCATACACTAACCCTACTCTAACCCTACACTAACCCTACTCTAACCCTACTCAACTGCATCCACATATCCACATTTGGTCTCTAAAAAAAACTCAGTTTGCTTTTTGCTTACATCCACATTAAATATACACACACACACACACACATACATATATATATATATATATATATATATATATATATATATATATATATATATATATATATATATATACTATGTGTGTGTGTGTGTGTGTGTGTCTGTGTGTGTGCGTGTATATTTAATGTGGATGTAAGCAATATATATATATATATATACATATTCCACCACTGTGGCGAGACACAAGCAGATTTTAAATTCTAATTCTTAACTCAGGCAGTCAGAGAGCATGATGGGTAATTGGTTGTGTAGGATTTCAGGCGTGTGGATTGTGGTGAAGACGCCATCGTCCTCTGCAGCGCCACCCAAACGGGTCTCTTTTGTCTGAGCTGTCGCTCCTGTGAGCCCGAGGCAAGAACAGTGTCGCCACGGCAGCAGCCCACTCACACAACCCTCTAATGTGCCTGCTGCTCTCGCCGGAGGCCCCGCCCCCCCCTGCTGCCCCGCCCCCCCACCCTGCTGCCCTACACCCCCTCCCTGCTAATGTCACAGCCCTGGAGTCACTCGCCCAGTTGCCACAGTAACCAACTCACCTTCCTTCTCTTGTCACATCACACCTAAAGAAAAGATTATGTCTTCCAGAGAGAGAGAGGGGGGGATAGACTCACCAGAGGCGGGTAAGGCATGAGGGGGGGGGACTCATGTCTCATAAATGGCAAATAGCTGTTTCACCATTTTTTCCTTCTTGCTTTTCGTCCTTTTTAATTCAATACATGTTGGGAAAAGAACAGCTGTCAACGGGAGAGAGAGATAGAGAGATGGAGGATGGAGAGAGAGGGATGAAGAGAGAAGGATGAAGAGAGAAGGATGAAAAGAGAGGGGACTGCAGTGTGCGAAGAGGGGGAAGAAAGCCGGGGGGGAGGGGGGGAGGAGAGGAGAGGGGGGGGGGGAGGGATGAGGTGGGTGTTTCTGAAATGACAACCCTACTTTTGCAAATTTGCAAGCTTCACAGGACAGCCATATTCTGATTCTACACCCTTCCAGACTCTCTCTCTCTCTTTCTCTCTCTCTCCCTCTCCCTCCCTCTCTCTCTCTCTCCCTCTCCCTCCCTCTCTCTCTCTCTCCCTCTCCCTCTCCCTCCCTCTCTCCCTCCTTTTGCCCTGTCTACAAGTCAGTGCAGCAGGCTGCCAGCACAAAGGAAACATGGCTCTTGGCACCTGGGCGTTTAACCTGCATTTTACTGCATGTGCTGACAAGCAATTATGCTCTAACTAAGGGCTAATTACAGCGCAGCAGCTGGACGTGGGATGGGAGATCATTTAACTGCAGAGAGAGAGAAGGAAAAAATGTGTATATATATATATGTGTGTGTGTGTGTATATATATATGTATATATATGTGTGTGTGTGTGTGTATATATATATATATATATATATGTGTGTGTGTGTGTGTGTGTATATATATATATATATATATATATATATATATATATGTATGTATATATATATATAAAGATCAAATGATTTTACTGAAGGTGAGATGCACTTTACTTACAGATAAGCATTAAATGTTATACATAAAAATAATTAATATGAAACATTCACGATTTATAAATGTGCATCTGACCTCCGGGAACATCTGATATTCAGAAATAATACAGCTACTCACATTTTGCCAATGGGATGAGCTCAGATGGTAAACATGTATGCATGTTGTGCCTGTAGGCAAACGAGGAAGGAAAAATATAGTTTATTTTCCAGGAAAGACTTGAATAGGTGAAAGCAAACCATCCAGGACTCAAAGGCTAACGGAGTAATTGTCTGTCACCACGGTAACATTCGATTCACATTGTTCAGACAGAGCAGCTGCCAACAGGACCATTAATACGTAACCCTGAACCAGAAGACAGGCCAGTGTGTGGGAGGGAGGACCACTCGTGTGGTATTTATCGTGATGGGAAATGTGCAGTAGTAAAGATCCTGATTACCTGCACACAAGCAGCGTTTTAGAACTGCTGATGGTTATAATGCTCTTCCTATAACTGATATATAATTTAGTGTTGATCTGTCTTCTTGTCTGTGAGACCTGGATTGTAAAAAATGAAAAGGAATTAGTGATATGGCGAAAACGACACAAACAAGCACCTGCGTAGACCCACAGGTACATAGCGTAGTTCACTGAAGAGACACTGTAGATTTAGGTCTCCCACAAACAGCCGCCTAGTGGGAGACAGGAGGCGTTTGTTGGGAGTGTACAGTGTACAGGGCAGCTCTGGAGAGCCAGCGTGTAGCTTGTTGACACACAAAAGTGCTGTCCTCAAGTCCCAGGACAAACACCGCCTGCTCCCGTTCAGAGTGATGGAGGTGGGAATCCTGACGCCCGTCACTGGGGGAACACGCGACACCGCTAGTGCAATTAAAACGACAGCGTAACGCAGGAGCTCTGAGGTCCCGCGCCGGGAGGAGGACTCGCAAATGAAGCCGGATGTTAAATGTCCGTTTCACAGAAACTCCACCTGCTGACGGAGCCCTAGACGTTGAGGTAAACCCCTGGAAAAAAAGTGCACGTGACTCTTATCTCACGTCAGTCCGAGACTAAAACTCGTTTCACCCTCCTAGACGGCAGATGCTGGCTGGTAGGTGACCTGAACTGACCTGGAAGTGAAACAGAACTGTGATTGTGTCTCCCCCCTGACACATTAGGGTTCATGGCTCCTGTCACGAGCAGCCTGATGTCTGCCGAGTAGTTTCATAAAAGATTAAGTAGATCTAATTTAGCAGATGAGCTCACGTCCACAACACCACCCACCTTCAGCTCGTTTAAATGACCCAGGAGGGTAAATTGGGGGGAGCAAAGAGAATGCTTGGTTTCTCTCTCTCACACACACACACACACACACACACACATTCTCTCTCACACTCCCTCTTTCTCCCTTTTTCTCTCTCTGAATATTTAATAATGTTGAATTATAGAGCCCCTCGATCATAATGAAGGAAAATCAGACCACAAAAGTGCAGGACTTCTGCGTGAAATCATTGGTCTCTCAGAGGGCTGACATGATCTGAAGCTGCGTGTTTGCTTAATGATCTAACCACACACACACACACACACACACACACACACCCTCCTGCTGCTTTGGCGCAGCCTGCTGACTGACACACTCTTCAGCGGGGTCTACCACTTGCCCCCACTGCAGGCCTTGTAAGCTCTAATATCAGGCATGTGCTGACAGGTCATTGACAACACCATAGGGTAAAAACTACAGCTCTTCTAGAACATTCTTTCTGCTGCGGTGTTCAAACTGAAGTCACTTGTGAGGTGGTATTTGTTGGTGGTATTTGTTGGTGGTATTTGTTGAAAGAGCAACAAATGATGGGAATATAAATATAGACAAATACGTATCAGTCAGAAATACAACAGTACTCAGTCTAGAACTGATGAATCACAAATAAACTGACATTAAAATTAATTTACGGTTCAACAAATCAATATGTAACCTCTGTATTTATGTAAATACAAAATGCATTATGTATCTTAAATGTACTCAGTGAAATACAGCGTAGTAGCCTCATGCTAAGTCAGTACTAGGATAGCAAAACATGTCTGTATTATACATTTGAACAGGTGACATCATGACAGATTCATATGGAGAATGTGTGTGCCCACGTGTCCGTGCGTGTCCGTGCGTGTGTGTGCGTGCACGTGTGTGTGCGTGTGCACGTGTGTGTACATACAGTAGCAGCAGCACAAACCATGTTGCCCTGACAACGGCGGCAGCTGTCAACATCTCACTCTCTAATGGTGACAAATGGTACTTATTACATCCGTGTTAATTTTGTCCCATCTCTGAGATGGAGACACTGATCTCACTCTGATCACACCACGTCGCAGTAATTACTGAGAACAGACCTCATTTCAGCCACTTATCCCGCACATTCCCGTTCCCTGTCTGCCCTGAAGGCACGACGGCGTGTGTTTCCTGTGTGCTGTGGTGTTTACTTGGCTTACGTAATCCTCTCCGCTCTTTTGAGGCTTGATCTTTATAAGAGTGGAATTTCAAGTCCAGACACAAAACAGTTTTTTGTGCTTGACTCCAGTGGAGCAGAAAGGAAAACACGTTCATGATGGAGGAATCTCAATGTAACCTGCAGGAGTAGCAGAGGGAGGTGGCGAAGGTTCTGATGGACCAGCTAAGTGAGCTTGGGGGGGGGGGGGGTAACCTGCTCTGTGATTAGAGATGAGTCCAACTATCTGCTCAGAGAATAGGAGGAAGAGCATAGGCGAGAGAATATGTGTGTGTGTGTGTGTGAGAGAGAGAAAGAGATATACAGAGACAGAGAGCTATAATTTCAGTCCATGCTCCAGTTTGTGGAGTGAATATGCGCTGGTGTGGGGGAGAGAGTCTGTGTGGGTAGTAGAGCCAGTGAGGTGTTAATGTTACCACTGCAGCGTACGTCTGTATTTACACTGCTGCTGTGATGAAGGGCTCCACTCACCAAATACACCCACGTCCATGGATGAGTATGAGGAAAAGGAAGGATCTGTGTGCACTGGGTCTGTGTGTACTGGATCTGTGTGCACTGGATCTGTGTGCACTGGATCTGTGTGCACTGGATCTGTGTGTACTGGGTCTGTGTGTACTGGATCTGTGTGCACTGGGTCTGTGTGCACTGGATCTGTGTGCACTGGGTCTGTGTGTACTGGATCTGTGTGCACTGGGTCTGTGTGTACTGGGTCTGTGTGTACTGGATCTGTGTGCACTTAGTAATACATGAATTGTTACAAATACTGCCCAAGAAAATCTCTACATTTGATAATAGACATTCAGCTTTTGTGTTGGGTTGGGTTGTGTTGGGTTGTGTTGTGTTGGGTTGGGTTGTGTTGTGTTGGGTTGTGTTGTGTTGGCACTGATGTGTTGGTGGTCGTATTAATATGAGCGTGTGTTTTCAGTCTGGGCCTTGAACCAGTGGATGTGTTGGACCTGTAGACGACTCCACGCCTGGAACAGCTGTGAAGAGCAGTCGGTTAGAGGCTCTGATACGGCAGCTGCTAATTATCCGCCACGTCTCTGTCAAAACCCCCTGCAGTAGGTGGTGCCAGTGTTGAGTAGCAGGGTGAGCGTAGCTGGGTGGGAGGGGCGGGTGGGGGTCATCACGGTTCCTACGGCACAGCTGCAGGTGGAGGTCAACTGCAGGTCACCACTCCTGCCGAACAGTAGACCACGAGAGTCCAAGGTCCAGTAGAGTGTCCAAGGTCCACTAGGGTGTCCAAGGTCCACTAGAGTGTCCAAGGTCCACTAGGGTGTCCAAGGTCCACTAGGGTGTCCAAGGTCACCCTTGCCTGAGCTACCAGAAGCTCTGAATCCAGAGCGACCCGCACAGTGAGCCTACAGTGGTGGACAAGGCTGCTCTGGATCCCAACCTCTCTGAGCGTGAGCCCAATTCTCCACTGCAGTTACTTCATAATACAAAAACAACTTGCTTCTCTTCGCTGGCGTCTGTGGAACAGGGTTGTTGTATTCAGGCAGCTCCTCAGACTAGGGTGAAGAGTGGGGGGGCAACACCCAACACCCTAACACCCTAACACCCAAACACCCAACACTCTAACACCCAACACCCAAACACCCAACACCCAAACACCCAACACTCTAACACCCAAACACCCAACACTCTAACACCCAACACTCTAACACCCCAACACCCAAACACCCAACACTCTAACACTCTAACACCCAACACTCTAACACCCCAACACCCAAACACCCAACACTCTAACACCTAACACCCAACACTCTAACACTCTAACACCCAACACTCTAACACCCAACACCCTAACACCAAACACCCAACACTCTAACACCCAACACTCTAACACCCAACACTCTAACACCCAACACCCTAACACCAAACACCCAACACTCTAACACCCAAACACCCAACACTCTAACACCCTAACACCCAACCACCCTAACACCCAACCACCCAAACACCCCAACACCCAACACTCTAACACCCCAACACCCAACCACCCTAACACCCAACCACCCTAACACCCAAACACCCAACACTCTAACACCCAAACACCCAACACTCTAACACCAACACCCTAACACCCAACACTAACACCCTAACACCCAACACTCTAACACCAAACACCCTAACACCCAACCCCTAACACCCTAACACCCAACACTCTAACACCCAACCACCCTAACACCCAAACACCCAACACTCTAACACCCAAACACCCAACACTCTAACACCAACACACCCAACACTAACACCCTAACACCCAACACTCTAACACCCAACACTCTAACACCCAACACCCTAACACCCAACACCCTAACACCCAACACTCTAACACCCAACCACCCTAACACCCAAACACCCTAACACCCAACCCCCAACACCCTAACACCCAACACCCTAACACCCAACACCCTAACACCCTAACACCAACACTCTAACACCCAACACCCTAACACCAACACCCCAACACCCTAACACCCAACCCCTAACACCCAATACCCCAACACCCAACACCTCCCTCGCTTCCTCATTTGTGGCGTAGAAATTGACTCGTTTCATTCTGCCAAAGCAGAACCACGTTTGGCCTCCCGTTTCCCAGGGTGCCATGGGCCCACAGATGCTCACGTCAGCAGCGTCCGCACTTTTGCACGGTGATTAGTGAAAGACAATTCCAGCCAGGCTGAACTTATTCTGGACAGCCGTGCCCTTTGACCTCACCACAGCAACTTCTGTCAGAGCAATTTCAGGCCGCATTGTGTATCCAGGCTGCAGCACGATGAATCCATCAGGCTATTTGTTTATTTACTGGGTTTTTTTTAAATCTCAAATCGACTTCCCGTGTCGTGTATGTGAGACTCTGTTCCTTCCAGCACTGCAGCTTAAAACAGCGATGCCAAATGAAGTCTGGCTCTTCCTCTGTTAGTGGGGGTCAGAGGTCAGACGTGCTCAAGCACCATTTGGGACTTGACTAACAGCTCATTCGGGATGTTTCAGAAAATAATGTTCCCGCAACAATGATCCCGCTCGGATTAGCATACGAGAATCGGACTGTGTACACTTAACACACTCCCGTAAGGCGGTCCAGTAAGGCGGTCCAGTAAGGCGGTCCCCTAAGGCGGTCCTGTAAGGCGGTCCTGTAAGGCGGTCCCGTAAGGCGGTCCCGTAAGGCGGTCCCCTAAGGCGGTCCTGTAAGCCGGTCCCTAAAGCGGTCCTGTAAGGCGGTCCCGTAAGGCGGAGACATTCTGGGTCCCTGAGACACACTTTAATGTCTCCATCAGTGAGGGTCTCACTTTGGAAAAGAGAACACTCTCACTTTCTCACCTGCTCAACCTGGAATATCCTCGTCTCTTGTCTGCAAATAAATAAATAGCTAAATATGCCAGAATTGGGCCACATGGATGGAGAAGTTTTATCTGCACTACTGCTGTGTTCAAAAGTTGCAGCATTATGTGGTGTAATCTGTGACTGATGCTCTGGCCACAGCAGCAGCTCCCTCAGGAACGACGCCAGCCAGAAATAAGAGAATAAACTGTGAGCGCATGCAAGCCAAGGGCGTCTGAGTGGTCCACACACACCCGTGTGCCAGCAACACCAGCGCAGTGTGATGCGCCAGCCACACCCTCAGTGTGTGTGTGTGTGTGTGTGTGTGTGTGTGTGTGGCTTTGGACCAGCACGACGCAATGCTGCGTTCTCCAGAACCCCGACGCAGAACCCCGCTGTTGCCATTTATTATTGAAAGCTTTCTCTTCATCTCTGTCAGTTTGCATACTGTAGATGGCTTGTCAGATCCGGGGCTGGTGTAGTGGAGCTCACCAGATCGTTATTATTGACCACACTTCAGTGTTCCACGAATGTAGTGCACAGACAAGCTCCCTAATACTCACTCACACACACACACACACACACAGCGCAGAGGCGTACATGCACAAACGTGCATGCAAACGCCCACACGGGTTTGCATGAGCACGTGCAGGGCACGCACGCCCCATCAAACCAATGAACCATTTTAAACAGTAACACTCCCTGGAGAGACACCCGTAAAGCTGAGTAGCTGTGTAGTTGACGTCGACCGCGCTCAGCGTCGGCTCTGGATTTAACATTATTGCTACACTGATTTTCCAGTGTGACTTGACAGAATACGAGGAGGACTCACCTGAGAACAGCAGGTATGAACCCTCCAGCCAGAAGGGAGAATGTTTCTCTCTTCTACAGAGAAGGTCACTTTCTGTCCTCATTGATGTAGCTAACTATTTAGCTAGGATCAACAATGTAATATGCGTCCTAAAGGCACAAAGATAAAATGTCAGTACCTTCATAAGCACATCCGTCAAGATGACATATATTAAAATATGTATAGAGCCATTTAAATAAATCACACAATGTCTTTTCAAAAGCCCAGTTGCAGATATATTTGGTTGTTTTCATACACGACAGAACTTATTCTGAGTCATCTAGCTTATACTATCAACAGGAGTTAATTTTTGTCCTAGGAAACATATTAACAAGTTTACCTTCAAAACAAGGACCCCGCGGATCTTGAAGATGTTGTGCTATATTTGTGCACATTGCGTGGGCAAAAAGCACTGAGCTGGGGATAAGTACCTGGGCTGGAGGGCAGGAGAGGTCTGGCTGGGTATTGTAGAGAAACTCCCACAGGGTCATGGAGAACCAGCACGAGGCTCGGGGTATTGAATAATTTATAAAAACAGGAGAGGGGAGGGGAGGGGAGGAGGGAGAGGGGGGGGAGGGGGGGGGGGGGGGGGGGAGGGGAGGGGGGGGGGGGGGGGGAGGGGGGGTTCACCTCACCTCCTGGTCCCCCAGGGTTCACCTCACCTCCTGTTCCCCCCGAGGTTCACCTCACCTCCTGGTCCCCCGGGGCAGGCGTATGACAGGATATGTGCTCTGTTTGTTTTCCTTCCTTTGGGTCGTAGAAAATGGGATGTCTTAGCAAAACCACATTCAGACAGATGACGAAACACACACACACACACACACACACACACACACACACACAAACCCCACACACACACACAAACACACACTCACACACCCCACACACATACAAAGAAAGTTCTTGGATCTCTAAGGATGTCTCTGTTTTCCAACTGGATCCGATTGTACGATAGTAGCATCTTCATTTCTGCTTTGCTTTACAGCCCATCTAGATCCTGTTTTCCTCCATTCAGTACTAGTTCTTTGTTTTTATACACACACACATACACGCACACACATGCACATACACACACACACACACACATATCACAGAGCGGAGGCTCCTTTGCGCTAGCTGCTGGAATTCCCCTGATTGCAGGACGAGTGCTGAGCCCCTGAGCATTAACCATGATGTGTCAGAGGCAATCTCGCCCAAATTGCATTCTCAATCATTCCTGACGCGGACATAATCCTCCGGGGGCTGAAGTGTGTGGCGTCTGTGGGCCATATTATTCTTCATAAATGTTGACGACCTTACCGTACTGGGTTATCCCAGGAATTAGCACGTTATTACCACATGCAGAGTGAACCACAGGCCATATCAGCCCTGCACATGATGACTACGTACCTCTGCTCGCTGTGAATAGGTCCCTGGGGAGACCGTGGAGAAAATGAGCTTCTGTTAACTAGGGCTATAATCTCCCAGACACACAGGCGCATCAGATTTATTTGGTGGAGACAGTAGTGAAATTAAATCTGGAGAAGCTCGTGCTCGTCGACTTGCAGCCTGAGGAGTTGTGCGAAACACTGGGGGTGCAGTAATCAGCATCGTTAACACCCCCTACGTGTCGCCGTGCGTTTTTCAGGACCCCGATTCTCCAGGACGTCGACGGGAGCTTTGTATATCCAGGACGTGCAGAAAGAGGACGAGTTATTCAACTACCGCTGCATGACGAAGCACCGCTACACTGCCGAGACGAGACAGAGCAATAGCGCCCGCCTATTTGTACCAGGTGAGGGAGCCGCCCCACTTCTGTGGCCTTTCCTCACACCCTCATGTTACCTGTTCGGTGGTTTGCGTGTCTTAAAGCAACTTCTGTCTCTCATTTGCTGTTAGACCCCACAAACTCAGCACCTGTCATCCTCGATGGCTTCGAGAGGCGGGAGGTCATGGCCTCTCACAGGGTGGAGCTCCCGTGCAAAGCGTCCGGGCACCCGGCACCCAAGTACCGCTGGCTACGGGACAACCGGCCCCTGGAGCCAGACACACGCTTCCAGCAGACGATGACCGGCCTGGTGATCGACAACACGCAGCCCAGCGACTCTGGAAACTATGTGTGTGAGGTGTGGAATAGCTACGGCAACGCTGAGGTCATCGGGCGTCTCCTGGTCAAAGGTGTGTCCATATGTCCATCATGGGTTTGCACAATTATATCAGCATTAAATGTATTTCTAGAGAGCATTTTTTCTCTATAACGTGCAGCTCAGATGAGACTGCTCTGGATGGCGGCTGTATTTAAAATAGATTATCTACATAATCTCTAATACATCCAGGACACTAGGTGTCGTTACAATGTCAGCTTCACAATGTGAAGAAGAATTACTGGGAAAGAATGCCTTATAGGAGAGACACCAGGGACGTCAGGGTCATTTGCAGATGCACATGCATTTCTGTGGCAGAAAAACAGCAGAAACAATTACAGTGAAACAGACAAGAGCCATAGAATAATCACTTGTGCTGTTTGAAAAGGAATAGAAATAGAATGAAAAAAACATTTTTAAACCAAAATACCATCATCAAAGGTGGTAGAGGTGCTTGCTACTCTCCTCTGGGCACAACTGTGGACCAGCGGCTAGAGCTAGCAGGGCTACCACGAGCAGCACATGTGGCAGACTCTTATAATGATGAAGTGGGCATAATAAAGTGTTGCGTGTGGGCAGGGGGGGGGGGGGAGGAGGGGCTCCTGCATGCTCCTCCCCACGCAGCCTGCTCCAGATGTCTGTTCCACTGTTCCAGAGCCCCTGCGTGTGGTGGTCAGTCCCAGGAAGGTGAAAGGCAGCGTGGGTAGCCAGGTGTCCCTCACCTGCAGCGTCACCGGCTCCGATGAGTACGAACTCTCCTGGTACCGCAATGGCGAACGAATCAGCGCCGGCGTGGCCGTGCACATGAACGGCATCAACAAGGAGAACTTGGTGATGGACGGCATGGCCAAGAGTGATGGGGGGGCCTACCAGTGCTTTGCCAGGAAGGGCAAACTCTCAGCTCAGGACTTTGTGCAAGTCATCCTAGAGGGTCAGTGCGTCTTTGTGAAACTTCAGTTCTTTGTCAGGGTCAGTGTTTGAGAAATCGCAGTTCTGTGTCAGGGTCAGTAAGTATGAAATTTGAGTTCTTTGTCAGGGTCAGTAAGTGTGTGTGAAACTTGAATTCTGTTATTGCCAGTTCTGTGTATTTGTTAGTTAGCAGAGCATGAAAGGTTCTTGTTCGGGCAACCATGAAGAATGGTTGATTTTCTTCAAAGTCTGACCATCGTTAGACCTGCAATAATCAAAACATGCCTCTTCGATGGCCCTGAAGCCACATAACTGACGTGGATACACAATAAAATAATTTCTGTCAGCATCAATCAGTGTCAACGCCTTGTGTCAAAAAGCTCCTTGAACCTTCACAGACGGAACCCCCAAGATCCTGTCGGCCTTCAGCGAGAAAGTCGTCAGTCCCAACGAGTTTGTGTCCTTGCTGTGTCACGTGAAAGGCACCCCGCAGCCCATCGTCATGTGGACGCTGGACGACGACCTCGTGACGAAGGACAGCCGGCACAGAATGGGCCACAGCGTGACGGCCGACGGGAACGTCATCAGCTACCTGAACATCTCGCACACGCAGGTCCGCGACAGCGGCGTCTACAGATGCACCTGCAACAACTCGGCGGGCGTGGTCTCCTACCAGGCGCGAATAAACGTAAGAGGTGCTTGTCAGATCAGCTCTTCCAAAAAAACAAATTAATCATAATTATAAATAAATATAAAACACACACATATGCGCATATTGGCTGTCTGAAAGTCGTGCGTGCTCTTCAAATGTCAGCAGGGAGGCCGTAATGAAGCTCTGGCCTTTTCCATGGCTGCGCGTCTCTCGGCCCCTGGGTCTCGTCCTTCCTTCACGCTTTGATTTTTGTTTCTCCATTTCGTCTTTGTTAGGAGGCGGAGAGTATTACCCCTCTCCCGCACGTGTCTCCCCACGATCATTCATGCTTTCTTTAAGTTTATTTTCAACTTTAGGGTCTGTCATATGGACCTGTGATGCGTTTAATTACAGCTGGATATGCACGATGGCTTTTAAGGGATGATTTTAACCAACAGTGGCGTCTGAGCTGAAGACTGTAGCTAGTGTGGCGGTGTTGTGCTGGTCCTCTCGTCCCGTCTGGCTGTCAGAGGTAGAGGAATTCTGGAGATACATCACTGCTGCTCCAGAGAGGATAATCACCGTTTGTCTGTAGTGGTGGATGTGATGTGTAATGTGATGCTCGGTGCTTAGATAGAGAAGAAATCCACAGTGTCTGAATAAATAAATAAGCAAAAGAAATGGTCCTGTGCACTGATGTGAAGTGACATGCAGTTTAGGTGGGTAGATTATAGCCCTAGTTAACAGACATATAATCTGTAAGCTTTTCATGAAGTAGCAGCCAAAGTATTTGTATATGACGACTAGATGTTAGACACTGTCACCTTGGAGCTCATAACACTGTAGTCCAGGAGGCTTTCAGGTTCCACCAAGCAATGAACATTTTTAACTTACAGCCAGCATTTTAACTTCATGCTTGACAAAAACATAATGGCTTGAACATTTATTTGGCTTTCAGATTTTCTCTCCAATTTCCAAAAATTCATTTTAAAGAGAGGTATTTCTCTTGTGTGTCTTTCAAGGTCCTGCCGACATACGACCAATGAAAAACCTCACAGCCATAGCTGGGCGGGACACATACATACACTGCCATGTGATTGGCTACCCGTACTATTCCATCAAATGGTACAAAAACTCCAACCTGCTCCCGTTCAACGACAGACAGCGCGCGTTTGAGAACAACGGCACGCTGAAGCTGCTGAATGTGCAGAAGGAGCTGGACGAGGGCGAATACGCCTGCCACGTGCTGGTGCAGCCACAGCTATTCAAGAACCAGAGCGTCCACGTCACTGTGAAAGGTAGGGGTCATGCAGACCAGCCTACAGACAGACCAGCCTACAGACAGACCAGCCTACAGACAGACCAGCCCACAAACAGACCAGCCTACAGACAGACCAGCCCACAGACAGACCAGCCTACAGACAGACCAGCCCACAGACAGACCAGCCCACAAACAGACCAGCCTACAGACAGACCAGCCTACAGACAGACCAGCCTACAGACAGACCAGCCCACAAACAGACCAGCCTACAGACAGACCATCCTCCAAACAGACCAGCTTACAAACAGACCAGCTTACAGACATACCAGCCTACAAACAGACCAGCCTACAGACAGACCAGCTTACAGACAGACCAGCCTACAGACCATCCTCCAAACAGACCATCCTCCAAACAGACCAGTCTACAAACAGACCAGCCTACAGACATACCAGCCTACAGACATACCAGCCTACAAACAGACCAGCCTACAGACAGACCAGCCTACAGACAGCCCAGCCTCCAAACAGACCAGCCTACAGACAGACCAGCCTACAAACAGACCAGTCTACAAACAGACCAGCCTACAGACAGACCATCCTACAAACAGACCAGTCTACAAACAGACCAGCATACAAACTGCCCTCCAGCCAGTGCTGCTCCAACTGAGGAATATGACACTGGAGCAAAGTGATATACAGAAAGATGATAAACAGTTGCAATGTTAAATGATTTGTTATGCTAAAATGTTGCTAACTGCTAGCAATCTTAGAATGCTAGTGCATTCGTGTGCACATTACTTAGGCCTAATGTACTGTTTCTTAAGGCCAAATAACTATTAAAACTAAAGTTATTTGCCTGTCTCCCTCCTCAGTGCCCCCCTTCATCCAGCCCTTCGAGTTCCCCCGATACTCCATTGGCCACCGCGTGTTCGTACCCTGCGTTGTGCGGTCAGGTGACCTGCCCATCTCCATCAACTGGGAGAAGGACGGGAAGCCAATCAACGCCAGCCTGGGCGTGACCATCGACAACATCGACTTCACCAGCTCCCTGCGCATCTCCAACCTCCAGCGCGTGCACAACGGCACGTACACTTGCATCGCCCGCAACGACGCCGCCGTTGTCAAGTATCAGAGCCAGCTCATCGTCAGGGGTAAGGAGGTGGGAGGGGCTTATTTCAGTTCAGCACTGACTGGATGTATGTTGATTGGATGTATGTTTATTGAATGTATGTTGATTGGATGTATTGTCAATGATGTATCTTGGCAATACCTTCTGTGCGTAGTTCCACCCAGATTCAAAGTTCAACCCAAAGACCAGGATGGGATTTATGGGAAATCTGTGATCCTTAACTGTTCTGCCGATGGTGAACCCCGCCCAACGATAGAGTGGAAGTACTCTAAAGGTAAATGGGATTAGCCTCCAAACCCCATAGTCCATGTCTCCGTAGCTTAGCGTGTCCAGAGGTCTAGAAGTTAAACAGAACATGAGTCCCCCACAAAAAGGTGGAGCGTGTCTAACCAAAGCTCTGACCGTGTTTGGCAGGTGCGGGTGTTCCGCAGTTCCACCCTATCGCTCTCAACTCTGGCTACCGGATCCAGATGCTGAGCAACGGCTCTCTGCTCATCAAACACGTGCTGGAGGAAGACGCTGGCTACTACCTCTGCAAGGTCAGCAATGACGTGGGAGCCGACGTCAGCAAGTCCATGTACCTCAATGTGAAGAGTAAGTCCCAGTTAAACGTCCCCCAGCAACAAATACATATAAATAAAAAATACTCAACAAGGGTTTCTTCATTGGAAGCACTTGTTTGTTGGAGTTAAGAGTAACCAAGGAGGGCAGAACCTTGTGGGTAATGATCCTGGTTGAGTTGCTGACCTTAAGTTTGAAGGAACCTTTTTTGCTTGAATGGATTTCCAGGAGTTAGTGGTGGCTTTTTCTCAGAAGGTTAAATGAGGTCACTGTGTCGGAGTGGAGAGAAGCACCGGGTGTAGGTCAGCGCTGTGTAGCCTCCGCCTCACTGGGGCAGGATGTATATCCAGAAGCCACACCTCTATCCTCCGCCCAGAGCAGACCCTCCACCTCACTGGGGCAGGATGTATATCCAGAAGCCACACCTCTATCCTCCGCCCAGAGCAAACCCTCCGCCTCACTGGGGCAGGATGTATATCCAGAAGCCACACCTCTATCCTCCGCCCAGAGCAGACCCTCCACCTCACTGGGACAGGATGTATATCCAGAAGCCACACCTCTATCCTCCGCCCAGAGCAGACCCTCCACCTCACTGGGGCAGGATGTATATCCAGAAGCCACACCTCTATCCTCCGCCCAGAGCAGACCCTCCACCTCACTGGGGCAGGATGTATATCCAGAAGCCACACCTCTATCCTCCACCCAGAGCAGACCCTCCACCTCACTGGGGCAGGATGTATATCCAGAAGCCACACCTCTATCCTCCGCCCAGAGCAGACCCTCCACCTCACTGGGGCAGGATGTATATCCAGGATGTATATCCTAACCCTAACCCAGAGCAGACCCTCCACCTCACTGGGGCAGGATGTATATCCAGGATGTATATCCTAACCCTAACCCTAACCCAGAGCAGACCCTCCACCTCACTGGGGCAGGATGTATATCCAGGATGTATATCCTAACCCTAACCCTAACCCTAACCCTAACCCTAACCCTAACCCTAACCCCAACCCTAACCCTAACCCCAACCCTAACCCTAACCCCAACCCTAACCCTAACCCCAACCCTAACCCTAACCCTAACCCTAACCCTAACCCTAACCCTAACCCTAACCCTAACCCTAACCCCAACCCCAACCCCAACCCTAACCCCCCCTTAACCCCAACCCCCTACCCCTAACCCCAACCCCTAACCCCAACCCTAACCCCCTAACCCCAACCCTAACCCCAACCCCAACCCCAACCCTAACCCCAAACCCCAACCCCAAACCCCAACCCAAACCCTAACCCCAACCCCTAACCCAAACCCTAACCCCTAACCCCCAACCCCTAACCCTAACCCCAACCCTAACCCTAACACCACCAGCAGTGTGTGTGTGTGTGTGTGTGTGTGTGTGTGTGTGTGTGTGTGTGTGAGTGTGTGTGTGTGGAGTGTGTGTGTGTGTGTGTGTGTGTGTGTGTGTGTGTGTGTGTGTGTGTGTGTGTGTGAGTGTGTGTGTGTGTGTGTGTGTGTGTGTGTGTGTGTGTGTGTGTGTGTGTGTGTGTGTGTGTGTGTGTGTGTGTGTGTGTGTGTGTGTGTGTGTGTGAGAGAGAGAGAGAGAGACGTTTTTCCCATCTCCCAACAAAATTATTGCTGTGAGAACAAAAAAAATTGTGGATATGAAAAATAATACAGCCTAAAACAGAGTGAAAGAAAGATGGATGGATGTGTCAGAGAACACAGAGCAGCTTTACACTGGCCAGTAATGTCACTCCCTTCCTGTCTACTTATTTGTTAAATGTTTATGCAAAATTAATAACCCTTCGATTCCTAGTCATTCGTTCAGTTTTTTCAAGAAATGTAGACATTTCTGGTAAAATAGTGCAGGAAATTTTTAATGGCAGATGTGTTTAGCAAATTTATTTTAAACAATTATTAAATCATTTACCGGGCGGCATGGTGGTGTGGTGGTTAGCACTGTCGCCTCACAGCAAGGCGGTCTGGGTTCGATTCTCGGTCTGGGCTGCTCTGTGTGGAGTTTGCATGTTCTCCCTGTGCCTGCGTGGGTTTTCTCCGGGTACTCCGGTTTCCTCCCACAGTCCAAAAACATGCATCCTAGGTTGATTGGTCACTCTAGATTGCCCGTAGGTGTGAGTGTGTGTGTGCGTGTTGGCCATGTGGTGGACTGGCGAACTGCCCATGGTGTACCCTGCCTTCGCCCGGAGATGCTGGGATTGGCTCCAGCCCCCCCGTGACCCCGACTAGCGGGAATAAGCGGTACAGATAATGAATGAATGAATGAATAAATCATTTACCATAATATATCAGCTTTTTTAAAAGATTATTTCATTATTTAGCTTGTTCAATCTGTGGAAAATATTTAATCATGTATTGTGCTGTTTTTACACATATGTGTGTGTGTGTGTGTGTGTGTGTGTGTGTGTGTAAATGATGTGACATGATTATCAGTTCACTTAATAGAAAAAATGAGACAAAAAGGTTTATCCAGTTGGAGTGTTATATGCTGGCCAAATTAGTGCTGCTTTAATGTCAGTGATGCCGTGAGTCCCTGTGGGCCGTTAGCGCTGGGGCTGCTGGTCTGGTGTCAGAGGGGCTTTTTCCCTGCATAGTCCTTATCATGTCAGAGCAGGAGCCTCCCTGCAGAGTAGCTCTGTGTGTGCCAAATACAACCTCTCTCTCTCCCTCTCTCTCCCCTCCCTCTCTCTCTCCCCTCCCTCTCTCTCTCTCTCTCCCTCTCTCTCTCTCTCTCTCCCTCTCTCTCTCCCTCCCTCTCTCTCTCTCTCTCTCTCTCTCTCTCTCTCTCTCTCTCTCTCTCTCTCTCTCTCTCTCTCTCTCTCTCTCTCTCTCTCTCTCTCTCTCTCTCTCTCTCTCTCTCTCTCTCGTGTCCTCTTGCGTGATCGATGGGAGTGGCGTGTAAAATAATGCGGTGTGTGCGTGTCCCCGTGTGTCCCCACGTGTCCCTGCGTGGCGTTTCACATGCTGAGCTTCGGTCCCTGAGGTGCCACATCGCTGTTTTGATTCACTGCGTTGCCGCCTTGGTAACCCAAGACTCCCAGAGCGGACGGGCACTGTGTCGGCTGTGTGTCCTGTGTGTTTGCTTCAGATGAGACCCTCATTACGGGACGGGACGGCATCTCTGCCGGCAGGACCGAAATTCACCAGTGCTCATCACATTTGTTCTCTTTTGCTGCCTGTGCAAATACAGGTCACATGGCTGTTGGTGATTGGTAATGTTATGAAAGCTTCATACTGATCCAGGACGAAACACTGCAAAACTGACACAGATTCAGTTAAATAAAGATTGATATTAGTCATGGTTTAATCCCACTTACAGACAGCTGCAACACAAATTTTTATAAACATCTGTTTAACATATTCTGGCATTCTGGGTTTTTTTATTCCCTATGCTGATTAAAAAATTGTTCTTAAATTACTGAAATCAGTTCCAACCACAGAGAGTTATCTTAAATCTGTGGATTAAATTACTTAATTTTTTTTTTCCAAAGTGCTTTTTTTATTTAGTAACGCATCTGTTTTGGTCTCCAAAAATGTTCTGGTGTTCAGTGTTATATTGCCATATAAACACACACATCAGAGACATCAGTCACCACAGCAATCAGTGTTGGTCAGGGACAATGAGAGCCAATTGCAATCGTTGTAACCATCAAGAAAAATCCCATTAAGATAAAGCATTTAAATGATCCCCAGATTACTGGACCCTCCTCCCCAAAGCTCCACCTCCTCTCCTCCTCTTGAGTTTTGATTGGCTGCAGAACGTCCCCGCCTCTTCAAGTAACAGCGCACCACATTCTGCGTGCAAAGCCCAATTGTGCGTAATTGTGGGTGCAGCTGCATGGTGTACATTCCTAGCATAGCACACACACAAGATGGGGGTTGAAGAGACTGTGGGTAGAGCCAGGGACCCCAGGGCCAGACCTGATGGAGCAGGTGGAGATGCTGGATGGGGAGATGGGGCGGAGGATCATTTGCTGGAGTTGGTTACTCGTTTATTTGTTTTTGTTGTTGGTAGTTTTTTGTTTGTTTGTTTGTTTTTGTTTTTATTCCTTACTTACGTTGGGTGCAGACAGATGAATGTTGATGGATGATGGATGTTGAATCAGAGAGCTGATGGTTTGAGGTCAAAATGTCAAAAAGATACATGGAGCTAAATGTCATGATCCTAATGACCTAATGAATCTAATTAAATGAAAATTCCCTTACTGACCCTAAACATTAACTGGGCTAATTTGGTTAGCAGAACCCTGCCATGGTCAGCCCAGTGAACTGAGCTGTTCATTCATTTTGTGTTCATTCTGAATGAACTCAAATGTTGACCATCATCTTTCTGCTGGCAGATGCATGAGATCTGCTCACAGTGCTGCTCTGAAAATCAATTCTGGATGTTTGTTCTATTCTGGTCCAGCATTCACAGCCCCCTCTACAAGCCGCAGAGCGGGAGAGGGCCGGAGCCAGTTGGCATGGCAACGTGTCCAGGTGAAAGGGAGATTGTGGCGTGAAGGGAGGGGGCGGGTCATGGGCGGGGCTTGCGTGGGAGAGAAAACAGGCAGCCGTACGGACTGGATGCTAAAGGAAGACCGCGCCCTCCCGCCACACCCCCTGGCCACGCCCCCATTTCCGCACGGCTGCCGCAGACTGATCTTACCCGCAAACCCGGTGCATGTCTACTGGCACATCCTAGATGCTGCTGACAGTGACGGTCTGTCCATCGCCTCATTCTGACTCCAGCTTATCACCGGGGACTAATTACTGCCGTCGCCATGAGGACTGGGTTGCCGGGGCGAGCGCTGCCCCACAGATCATGTACTGGCACCACAGCTCATCGCACTTCAGCTCGTATTCATGATGTCAACTTCATTTTAAGTCTGTGTACATACAGGCTCAGCAGCTTCACTTAAAAGTATATTTATTCAGCTGATAGGCTAGGGATTAAAAAAAATAGTATCCCAGCATGCACTGCTGACCAGCAGCAGTGTCCTTTCACCCATACTGCTTTGTGTGTTTATAAGTGTTTTTGCGTGTGTATGGACAGATTTGAACACGTGGCTAAATTACAGCTTAAAGGAAATTATTTTAGGAAAGTATTTTGCTGGTGGTGATTATGAATCGTGATTGATGGGTTAATCAGAGGCCACAACTCCTCTTTCCTGTCTGAATGCACGAGTGTCCTAGACCTGAAAAGATGTGGTGTCCTCAGTGGGAATGAGCACACTGACCACAAATCTCCCCCGTCTAGAGGACGTATGTGCTGAACGCCACTGATCACAGCTGCAGTAGGTTTCAGTCCACAGCTGTATTTTACACCGTTCTTCAGTTTTAATAAAAACTCCAGTATTTCATATATTAACACGATTAGCACATCAGACCAGCTTGTGTGTAATGGGTTCTTTCTTTGAGCTACAGATTCACTATTGTTCTGCTTCATTACAACTCGTCAGTAGTCTCTTAAAGCTGATGTGGACAAACCCTCTCTGGACCAGTACAGACATGCTAAGAATGTGTGGTGTAGGGTCCATGTCTACACCAGACAACCTGTATGAACAGACACAGATACGCTGTGGCGGTATCTCCAGACATCTCCCCTTCCATCTCCACCCCATCTCCACCCCATCTCCATTTCTGTTGAATATTAAAGAAATACGTCAACGTAGCAACTGTGCAATTATCAAGGAGACAGCAAACAGCATAAGGGAACTTGCAGATCCTCCTGTAAGGCCTATGTTTCCTGGCAATTAATAAAGGCAGAGTAACCCTGACAGCCCTGCAGAGTAACCCTGACAGACCTGCAGAGTAACCCTGACAGTCCTGTGGAGTAACCCTGACAGACCTGCAGAGTAACCCAGACAGTCCTGTTGAGTAACCCTGACAGACCTGACAGACCCTGCACAGACCTGCAGAGTAACCCTGTAACCCAGACAGTCCTGTTGAGTAATATCTGACAGACCTGCAGAGTAACCCTGACATACCTGTGGAGTAACCCCTGACAGACCTGCAGAGTAACCCTGACATACCTGTGGAGTAACCCTGACAGTCCTGTGGAGTAACCCTGACAGACCTGCAGAGTAACCCTGACAGTCCTGTGGAGTAACCCTGACAGACCTGCAGAGTAACCCAGACAGTCCTGTTGAGTAATATCTGACAGACCTGCAGAGTAACCCTGACATACCTGTGGAGTAACCCTGACAGACCTGCAGAGTAACCCTGACATACCTGTGGAGTAACCCTGACAGTCCTGTGGAGTAACCCTGACAGACCTGCAGAGTAACCCTGACAGTCCTGTGGAGTAACCCTGACAGACCTGCAGAGTAACCCAGACAGTCCTGTTGAGTAATATCTGACAGACCTGCAGAGTAACCCTGACATACCTGTGGAGTAACCCTGACAGTCCTGTTGAGTAACCCTGACAGACCTGCAGAGTAACCCTGACATACCTGTGGAGTAACCCTGACAGTCCTGTTGAGTAACCCTGACAGACCTGTGGAGTAACCCTGACAGACCCGCAGAGTAACCCTGACAGTCCTGTGGATTAACCCTGACAGACCTGTGGAGTAAGAGGTTGAAGCAGTTTGTCCTTGTTCATTAATGTACACCGCATGAATCGTCATGAGGGAAAGTTTTGCCAGACCCCCCCTATCCATTTGTGATTAGTGTTATGACAAAAAGAGGAATGACTTTTCTCACAAAAGATAAAGTGGTTTTAAACCTCCTGAAATGTCTTGTCTTGTATGATAATTGTACACTGTGGCTGAGGGGAATAAGAGCTGAGATAGAAATGACTGCAGCACTGAGCCTGACACATCCAATAACGTCACACACGGCACTCTACACACACTCAGCAGGCCGCTCTCTTTACACCCTTCCCACTAGAAAATGGCTGTTCCTGAGGTGAGGGATGTGAGTATGCAGAGGTGTGTGTGTTAGTAAGATATCATATTCTGTGGGATCCTCAGCTCAGTACGAAGTATTTGATGTAAGACAACTTGATATATCAGTGTTATTTTTACATGCGCCGTCCACATCATGTTCGCCTGTTGTAGACGTGGGGAAGGAGGACGATGGTCCTGAAACGTGGCCTCCTATTCGTTACAGTTCGGCCACATCAGTCTGTATTAGTTACGTGAGAAATCTGCACTGTGGACAGCATTACATAAGAGCAGCGCTACATTGCGCCGCACCTCCTAGCCACTAGGCAAATGCTCCGTCTCATTCTGTCTCGTTCTGTCTCGTTTCCGTCTCCTCCCTCCCAACCCCCTCCCCCTCGGCCCCCTCCTCCCGCGCCTCCACCCGTCTGCCTCAGTCCCCGCCATGATCACGTCGTACCCCAACAGCACAGTGGCCACGAAGGGGGAGGAGATCCAGATGAGTTGCAGGGCGCATGGCGAGAAACCCATCATGATGCGGTGGGAGAAGGAGGTGGAGAAGGAGAAGCAGTCGCACATGATCAACCCAGACATGTGGAGGCACACCGTCACCAACACCAAGGGCCCCGACGAGGTCATCTCCACCCTGAAGGTGGGGCCATGGATGTAGTATATTTATTATTTTACCCTTGGCTTGCCAGGTTTACTAAAACATCAGTGGTGCCTGCAGATATACAGCAATCCCACCAACTAGAGGCCAAAAGAAGCATTGTGGAATTTTGAGTAGTAGCACAAAATATGAAAGGGAAGCGTAGTGGTACAAATGCGCCTGCTCATCGCCCGTCTCACCAGATCCAGCCAACCATGAGGGAGGACTCCGGCTTTTTCTCTTGTCATGCAATCAACTCGTATGGTGAGGACAGAGGCATCATTCAGCTTACAGTGCAAGGTAAGGGCCTGGGAGGGGGTCATGCAAATGAACCTACATATGCAAATGAACCCGGTAAATGTCCAGGCAGCACTGGGGAGTTTTTGCTTGTTGCTTGTTGTTTGTTTTGTTATGGGTTTTTTTGCTTACTCTACCACGTTCACGCAGAGCCACCGGAACCACCTAAAGTGGAGATCCGGGAGGTGAAGGAGAGGACCATCGCCCTCCGATGGACTATGGGGTTCGACGGAAACAGCCCCATCACTGGCTACGACATTGAGTGCAAAAATAAATCAGGTGCGGCACAAAGCCGAGGACGTTAGATCAGAGAGAGAGGGAGAGAGAGAGGGATGGAGAGAGAGAGAGGGATGGAGAGAGAGAGAGAGGGAGAGAGAGAGAGAGCTCCTGCAGTAAACACTGGAACACCAGCTCTGTAAGGCTTAATAGGAGTTAATAGGAGCCATTAAGGACACGTCACTACTGCACTCTACAATATTCCTGCATTGTCGTTCACTTATTATATTTTAATCTGTATTATATTCCAGGTTTTTAATTCATACCTGAAATCCATACAATTTTCTGCAATGCAATTTCTTACCCTGTTGATTCCTTTACAGCAACCTGGGAGAAAGCTCGCAGAACCAGGGACGTCTCCCCTACCCTCAATCTGGCCACCATCATTGAACTCCACCCTTCATCCACCTACAACATCCGCATGTTTGCCAAGAACCACATTGGGGACAGTGACCCCAGTAATGAGCTCACTGTCACTACGGATGAAGCAGGTACAGCACTGAAGTGATAAGGAGACGTGAACTCAGTCCTTCTGCAGAGTTCTCAGCAGCTCATCATGCTTAGAATTGTATCTAATGACATACATATGCTTAAAACTGTATCTTTCATCATTCACTTTTGACTATATGTTGCCATCTAGAGGTTGTAAATGGTATGACAAGATGATTTCTTAATAATTCATTTCACCGAAATACAGATCATTGCTGAAATACAGAGTATGAGTAATGTTTAATAAGTGCTTGGATGGTGACATTGTTTTGATTAATTGGCACTGTACTCCATCATATTGGATTTAAAAAGAGACAATGAAAGCAAAGTGGAAACTGTTGGGTTTAATTTCAGAGTTTTCATACACAATCCCATAAAACCCTTCTGCCCTTTTTATATACAGAACCCCAATTTTGAACCCCAATACGTTTTTAGCAGCCCAGATATGTTTTTTCAAACTATGGTCTGTTGTATCATTAGATCATCGGATATTTGAATACATCGCCTGGGTAGGTACCCGGCATCTGGTAATGTCTATGTTTTTACTTAGGACAAAGGATTAGCGACCAAGTACTAAACATGAGAATGTTGTTTAGGATTATGCTAATGTAATCTAACCCAACTACATATGGCCCAGTTGATTTAAAGATGCCCAGTTCAGATGCCCCGTGAATGAAGCTCCGTGCTGTAGCAGGATGAAAGTGACTGTTCTGCCCCTTAACCTCGTCTGTCTTGCTGTGCTGGAGCCCAGGGACACAGACCTGGTCCTGCCCAGGGACACAGAGCTGGTCCTGCCCAGGGACACAGAGCTGGTCCTGCCTAGGGACACAGAGCTGGTCCTGCCCAGAGACACAGAGCTGGTCCTGCCCAGAGACACAGAGCTGGTCCTGCCCAGAGACACAGAGCTGGTCCTGCCCAAGGACACAGACCTGGTCCTGCCCAGAGACACAGAGCTGGTCCTGCCCAAGGACACAGAGCTGGTCCTGCCCAGGGACACAGAGCTGGTCCTGCCCAGAGACACAGACCTGGTCCTGCCCAGGGACACAGAGCTGGTCCTGCCCAGGGACACAGAGCTGGCCCTGCCCAGAGACACAGACCTGGTTCTGCCCAGAGACACAGAGCTGGTCCTGCCCAGGGACACAGAGCTGGCCCTGCCCAGAGACACAGAGCTGATCCTGCCCAGGGACACAGAGCTGATCCTGCCCAGAGACACAGAGCTGGTCCTGCCCAAGCACCACTGCAGTGGACACACCGTTCCCCTCCAGCACAGCGTTACACTGTTTTAAACTGTGTAAGCCTGTGTGAGCCTGTAATTATTACAGCTACGCATGTTAAGCCCTTCAGACTTATATTCAGGAAAGAGGAGAGGAAACCAGCCCCTCAGACAGGGAAAAAAAAGCACCGTTGCCCTTAGAAGTTATTAAAAGTACAAAACTAGTGAAATGCCCATTCGCCTGCTTCTGAGACAGATCTGGCTCTTCCCGTGTGCCTGTGTCTCTTTCTGTCCTTACTTTTTTAAATCAGAAGTAGTCTTCAGACTAAGGGTGGAATTTCAAAAGGCAGAATCTATTAAGTGAGTTATTTCTAGGTAGAACTGTAGTTCACCTGACACAAATGGGTTAACTAAGCTTTGGTTTCTATCTTTGCTCAGTCCTACTTACCCGTCTCATGTGGGCCAGCCATACATCACCCTGCACATGAATCTCTATTACTTTATGAAATTCCTACACTCCAGTTTTAACGTGATGGCGCATATGTTTTAGATCCTGAAGGACCACCGCAGGATGTGACACTTGAAGCAATGTCTTCTCAGAGCATCAAAGTAACATGGAAGGTAAAGTGTCTCATTCATTCAGTATAACAATGTGATCTACCACATATGGTGTACTCAGCTGCGCTGACTACTGCAAAGGATTCCCGTATTTCGCGGTGTCCTCACCTACCGCCCCTCCCCTGCTCTGCCCCGCCCCTCCCCTCCCTGGCCCCGCCCCTAGGCTCCTCAGAAGCACCTCCAAAACGGGATGATCCGCGGCTACCAGGTGTGTCACCGCGAGCACTCTGCCAACGGCAGCCACCAGTTCATCTGCGTGAGCGTGGAGAGCACGGGCGACAGCGAGACGCTCACACTGAATAACCTGAAGAAGTACACCCAGTACGAGGTGGTGGTGCAGGCCAGCAACAGCGCCGGGCCCGGTCCGGCCTCCAGCGAGGTCCGAGTCACCACCATGGAGGACGGTAGGAGATGACGGAGCCCCCTCACGCGTAGGCGCATGTTCTGCAGGATGTAGCGTGTCTACCAAATGCTGAGATGTTAGACCAGAGAAAAGCAAAGCCAAGAGTAACAGGAGCAATAAGTCATTCTGACACATGAAGCCTTTAATGAAAATGATTACTTGATTTTTTTACATTTTCTTTATAATGGTGACATGAATCAAATTGCTTTGTAGTCTTCAAATTAACCAGTTCATGCCGCACATGGAGGCAGCCATGTTTAAAGTACATTTAGTACTGAATCTCTGAAGCATCCAGGCCACTAGGTGTCAGTATAATGGCTGTTTCATAATGTAAAGAACAATCATTGGAAAAATGACTTATTGCTCCTTCATATACAAAATGTCCACACATGAGTCATTAATTCATGACTGTTCATGTCGGGCATGGTGTGGTCTCTGCACGTAGGGATGCTAAGCAAATGATTGACTCTAACATTACATAATAATTAGCTCTTTTAATTAATTAATTCAATATTATCAAGTAGTTTGTTTGGAATGTCCCCCCATGACAAACAACTACCACATGTAGTTGGAACAGTTTGGAATGTGCTGCCATCTAGTGGATTCTTTTAGTATTTTCCATTTACATTTAGGTCGTTTAGCAGACGCTCTTATCCAGAATTCATCTACATAGTAGCACAGACAGGCCAGAATTCAAGATCCCCTTGAACCAGACTACTGCTAAACTACAGGAATCAATGCCATTACCTAGTGTTTTGATTAAAACAGACTCACTTAAACTGTGAGTTTAAGAAGCGCAAATAACCATAGACAGATAAACATACAATTTAAGAACAACAACAAGTGTTGTCTGCTGAGTTAGTGCTCAACAAACAGGTGAGTCTTCAGTCTACGTTTGAAGACGGCAAGAGACTCTTCAGTCCGAGCTTTAAGTGGAAGATCGTTCCACCATCTTGGAGCCAGGACAGAGAATAGACTGGAGTTGTGTCTTCTGTGAGACTTTAAGCGTGGAGTTTTGAGTCGAGCCATGTTTGAGATTCGGAGTGCTCGCGGTACGGATCAGGCTATGACCATGAACCTCATGTAGGGAGGGGCTGGTCCATTTGTGGCTTTGTAGGCAAACATCAAGGTTTTATTTCCCCTGCCTTAAATGCTGTATAAAACATTGTGTACACATTCATTCAGAAAATGTCGGCTCCACTTACATAGCGACTCACTACACTTACTACATTTGTGCACTAAGTTACTGGTTAACTACCATTAACCAAAGTAATGCATTTTCAAGTACTATCTTAATAAGTCATGTGACTGAGCAACCATGTTGAGGGATTATCATCTACATTTTAGCACACTTGAAGGGTTTTGTTAGTTCATCTGGTGAAGAACTCATGAAGATCCTTCGGATGAGAGGCTGAATGTAACTCTGAGATTAGAACCAGTCTGTTCAGTGACCAGGAGGAGTGAAAAACCTCCACAGACCTTCAGGTGAAGGTCCTTCTCCTCTTGCTGTGTCTAGTCCCCAGCCGAGCGCCGGAGAACGTGGCTGCGACCGCCACATCACCTGAGACCATCTCTCTGTCATGGTCCACTCCTGCAAGGGACGCTCTGAATGGCGTCCTTCAGGGCTTCCGCATCATCTACTGGGCCAATCTGCCCGATGGAGGTACTGCCACCCCCCAACCACCATCACCATCACCACCACCACCACCACCACCATGCTCTTCATGAGGTTAACACACGGCTGTGGTTATAAATATCCAGGAATCCGTAACGGGGATTACAGTGTGTCTGGGACGAACGCTTTGCTCTAATGTCATGAGATGGTGATTAGAATGTGGCAGCTGTCCAATAATGTTACATCAGACATGGGTAATCAAGCCCGATTGGATGGGAGCTTATCAAAATTTTAATTAGGTTAAGTCATGAATTGCGCCTATAAAACATACATACAAAGATGTCATGTGCGAGGTTTCACCACCAGGGGGCAGGAAATGCACTTCCAAATAGTGAACCACTGTAAAAGGCGCAACAGTAAGTGTCAGTTGCAGTAATGTACAGCCTGTGTGCAAGTAACGTATATGAAACAAGTCCTGATTAAAGGTGTGAGAGTGGATGGATCACTGAGGCTGTAGGCTTCACTAGCTCTGATGCAGCTTCTATGTTAATCCGTAACGCGCCTGTTGCCTAGCACCTGCGGGGCATTCTTATTTAAACACTGTACCATGGCCCCCCATCAGCACCGGTTACATAATACAAATGCACAAATCCAGCGATGCCTCTTAATCCAGCGATGCCTCTTAATCCAGCGATGCCTCTTAATCCAGGCTCTTCTCAGAAGCAGTTTGTTTTTAGATTTCCTCATTATCAGGCTGCAGTTGTGGAATCACCTGCATAGTAAGCAGATGCTGCACCTGCGTCAGGGGTCAGGGGAGAGTGTCAGGGGTCAGGGGTCAGGGGAGAGCGTCAGGGGTCAGGGGTCAGGGGAGAGCGTCAGGGGTCAGGGGAGAGTGTCAGGGGTCAGGGGTCAGGGGAGAGCGTCTGGGTCAGGGGAGAGTGTCAGGGGTCAGGGGAGAGCGTCAGGGGTCAGGGGAGAGCGTCTGGGTCAGGGGAGCGTGTCAGGGGTCAGGGGAGAGTGTCAGGGGTCAGGGGAGAGTGTCAGGGGTCAGGGGAGGGGGTCAGGGGTCAGGGGAGAGCGTCAGGGGTCAGGGGAGAGGGTCAGGGGTCAGGGGAGAGCGTCAGGGGTCAGGGGAGAGCGTCCGGGTCAGGGGAGAGCGCCAGGGGTCAGGGGAGAGCGTCCGGGTCAGGGGAGAGCGTCAGGGGTCAGGGGAGAGCGTCAGGGGTCAGGGGAGAGTGTCAGGGGTCAGGGGTCAGGGGAGAGCGTCCGGGTCAGGGGAGAGCGTCAGGGGTCAGGGGAGAGTGTCAGGGGTCAGGGGAGAGTGTCAGGGGTCAGGGGAGAGCGTCTGGGTCAGGGGAGAGCGTCTGGGTCAGGGGAGAGCGTCAGGGGTCAGGGGTCAGGGGAGAGCGTCCGGGGTCAGGGGTCAGGGGAGAGCGTCCGGGGTCAGGGGCACACCGGAGACAAATGTCCCCGCGTCTCACTCTTAATGTTGTTTGTTTGTTTGTTTAAGACTTAATTTGTGGTGTCTGTTCTGATCTTTAGTTTAAATGTATGTGTTTGTCTCAAATGTGTAGACCACAAACGACGATCTAATATTATATATATATATACATATATATACATATATAATTTATATACATATATATACATAATAAAATAATTTCTACTATAATAGATGTAATAATAATGATTACTATAATTATTATGAAATATTAATATTATAATAATATTAATAATATTATATGAAATATTATGAAATTATAATTCTAATCATGAAATATTAATGATAATTATCAAAAAAAACACACAGTGCCTACTATACACGAGATGTTTTTTCTTTGTGTTACTCGTGTATAGTAAGCACTGTGTGTTTTTTCCACCGGCATCACGTGGTGGTGTTGGCATGGGAACTCATCACATTGGCGTCACGTGGTGGTGTGTCTGATCTCTGCTTCCCCGCAGAGCTGGGAGAGATCAGGAACATCACCACCATGCAGGCTCCACTGGAGCTGGACGGTCTGGAGAAGTACACCAACTACAGCGTCCAGGTGCTGGCCTTCACACGGGCCGGGGATGGCGTGCGCAGCGAGCAGATTTACATCCGCACCAAGGAGGATGGTAACTCCGCCCCACCCCTCCCACCTCCCCTCCACCCCTCACCTCCCCTCCGACCCTCCCCTCCAACCTCCCATCCACCCCTCCCCTCCGCCCCTTCCCTCTGCCCCTCCCCCTTGCCCCTCCCACCTCAGCCGCTCATGAGGCGCCCACAACCATCACAGTGAAGCAAGCGGCTTCTTTTCTTTTACTTTGGCATTAAGATCGTTTACAACTGGGAGGAGTTTATTTTGGCTCCAGTCTGCATTGACTCCTGGCTCCTCCCCTCTAGTTCCAGGCCCCCCGGGAGGTGTGAAGGCAGCTGCAGCATCCATTTCCGTCGTGTACGTGTCCTGGCTCCCCCCGCTCAAGATGAATGGCGTGATCCGGAAGTACACAGTGTTCTGCTCCAGCTCATACCCCACGGTAAGGGTGAAAGCCACACCCCTTCCCCTCTGACCCCGCCCAGTCCGCCTGCCATCTCCAGCTGTGTTGAGTCTCTCTGACTCTTGCAGTGGCGGTTGAGCTGTCAGGCCTGACTGAGCTGCAGGTATCAGGCGACACTGCTAGGCTGCGTATCGCCGGTGGCAGCAGGTCTGACGTGTTTCCCTCCCTGCAGGTGGTGAGTGAGTTCGAGGCTCCAGACGAGTTCATCCACAGGGTGCAGAACCTGAGTCGCAACAGGAAGTACAGCTTCTGGGTGCTGGCGGTGACGGCTGCAGGCCGCGGCAACAGCAGTGAGGTCATCACCGTGGAACCTCTGGCCAAAGGTGAGTGGGGGACCATGGGAAAAAGCTAAAGCGTTTTGGCTGTGAGCATCACGCGTGTCCTCCCTGCCTTAAGCATATGGTCAGTGGTTTGTGTGCTTGGTGAGATGGGGCAGAATCATGGGGCAAAGCTTTTGCCCTTTTTCCTGCATGTGTGAAAAGCCCCCCAGGGCTTTATAGCATAGCCTGGCCTACTCCAAGGTGGTGGCGGCTCTCGTGGCGTTGATGCTCAGGGCCTCGTGACGCCCTTGGTCACGCACACAACCTCCCAGCAGCGCTGTCCACCCCAGAGAGCCGCTGTGTCTCTGAGCGCCTCGTGACCGGCGTGTGCTCTGATGTTGGTGTCACGCAGCTCCTGCTAGGATCCTCACCTTTAGCGGCACGGTGACGACGCCCTGGATGAAGGACATCGTTCTGCCCTGCAGGGCGGTCGGGGATCCTCCACCAATGGTCAAATGGATGAAAGAGAGGTAAGCAGAAGGAGCAGACGGGGGCAGATGAGCTTGCAAATCTGCCAGTCCGCCGAGGACGCGATCGATCGCAGCCGCCTGCAGCGTTCTGAAGTGTACATACTGTACTGCATCCACATGTCTGATATTAAAGACACTGTGAGACACTGAGAGTGTTATTATTGAAGTGGGTGAAATACTTACAGGCTTCTCAGTCTGTACAGACATCTTATCTCCTGCAAAAGCAAATGTGTGCAGCGTGGGCATTGGAGGGCTATAATTCATGAAGGTGTGCGGTGTTTGTGATGCATGCTGGGAAATGTCAGAGTCTGCCCTTCTGTAAAGTGCCCTGCTGTGTCTTACCAGCGGGAGCCCAGCGCCTGCAGTCATCGATGGAAGGCGCAGTATCCATGGAAACGGAAGCTTTGTCATCAGGACCGTGAAAGCCGAGGATTCTGGGTATTATACCTGCGTCGCCAGCAATAATTGGGGGACTGATGAAATAACACTCAACCTGCAGGTGCAAGGTAAGCCAGGCCTCACGAGCTGCTGCTGGTCCTCACATTCATCCTCTCACTGGACCTTTTCTCCTACAGTCCCTCCAGATCAGCCTCGTCTCACGGTAACCAAGACAACGACTACGTCCATCACCCTGTCCTGGATCCCAGGAGACAACGGAGGAAGTTCCATCAGAGGTGTGCACCACCATCTAACCTATCACAGCTGCTCCTTTATTTAGGACTAACGTTGTCAGCATCTGCGTTACCCATTCGGCTCTGCTGTGTCCAGGTTACATCCTGCAGTATTCTGAGGACAACAGCGAGCAGTGGGGCAGCATTCCCATCAGCCCCAGTGAGCGGCTGTACCGGCTGGAGAGTCTAAAGTGCGGCACCTGGTACAAGTTCACCCTCACGGCCCAGAATGCAGTGGGACCTGGACGCATCAGTGAGATCATAGAAGCCAAGACTCATGGGAAAGGTTTGGGACATATTTACGGTTGCACATGGTCCATATTAAACCTCTTAAACATCAAGGACACGTGAATGGTCACAGACACTCTTGCACCTACATAGGTTTAATATCAGTTTCACTGTAGATAATGAATTTCTCAAAGACATTAGTTAATAATATACTTTTAAATGAATAACTGGATAATAAGTTTGTAATTTAAGTAATTAAAATAGAGGATTACAGGAGACGTACATCCATTCTCTTATCAGGGCAGTTTTCTTCTTCTTCTTCTTCTTCTGCAGAACCACAGTTCTCCAAGGAGCAGGAATTGTTCACAAGCATCAACGCTACGTGTGTCCGACTCAATCTGATTGGTTGGAATGACGGAGGTTGTCCAATCACGTCCTTCACATTGGAATACCGGCCTCTGGACAGCCCCGTGTGGACCAAGGCCCAGCGCACGTCACTCACTAAGAGCTACAACCTAATGGACCTGCAAGAGGCCACGTGGTACGAGCTGCAGATGAAGGTGCAGAACAGCGCCGGCCTGGCCGAGAAACGCGTGAAGTTTGCCACGCTCAACTACGACGGCAGTGAGTAGCCTCCACCTTCATCACCATCATCATCAGAGTTCAAAGTGCTTCACAGTGTATAGCCAAAACCTAGCATGACATTAAAAGAATATGATGTGTATATTATGGTAAAAATGATATGATGTTAATATGGTGATGTGACGTGTATCACAAAATAAGAAAATGGGAAACACAAAATATTAAATAGGGGAAAATAGTGAATTATAATTAAAACCAATAAAGCAAATAGTTAAATTATAGGATTAAATGTGAAAGAAAGCAGCAAATGCTAAAGAAAGGCAAAACTAACCCTGTTTAGCAGCTCGTTAAGATGGCAGGTGTCTGATGAATAATGTGCTACAGAGCTTCAGATCTCTCTTGTACAATAATCAGAAGCTGTTGCAAGCTTACTGTGGTTCATACCAGTACGCACTCTTCATCTGGAGCGTATGAAAGTGCTACAACCAGTGCAACGAGCTAAACGCACCTATGGTGTGTTTATAATGTGGACCTATATGTGATCCTCATTGTAATGGAAGCTTCTGCTTTTACTTTGGCTTCACCTGGTACAGACTGCAAAAACATGTCTGCCTCAGTAAGATAATGAAATATTAAATGCACATATATAAGATATATCATCATATTGGTGTCACCCCCCTCTCCAGAATGGAAAACGGCTCCGTCAGCCTTTAGATGGTCATAACGGTTCCAGCTGTACTGAAGCTCTGGTACTAAAGCAGCCCTGTATTTTATGCTGACTTCAGTCACCATAGCTGTTGTGTGGGGTAGTTTTTACGACCCTCCCGTAGACGGTGTATTGAGTGGTGTGGCTAGAATTAATATGTGCCTGCCCACCGTGTCGGAAGCTGAGCGCGTGAGTAATTCTCCGCTAGGGCGGTGTGAGTAATCGCGCGCCTGTTCACCCTCAGCTCCCGGGGCTCCTGCACCTCTGGGGAGAAAAGACAGAATAAATGCTGAGTGCTCAACTAGGGAAGATGAGTTCATCTCTTTTAAGTGGAGCCTGAATCAGCTGTCCACTCTCGCCAGCTCTTGGAAGGTCAAGTGCTGACTGCAGCGCTACTGCAGTGATCACAACCCGGGACTCCCGATCGACAGGCGGCTGGTTCAGCCAATGCCTGATCGTTTCCTTTCATTATCCAGCCATCTCTGATAACAAAAGCCTAAGTGGGAGGAGTTAATTGCAAGTTGACTTTTGTTTTATCTGCTCTTGTTCGTGCTGTAGGCACCATCCCTCCACTGGTGCAGACCGCAGTCAAGGACCCAGTGAGGAAGACTAGCAGTGAGGGGGTGAAGATGATGGTGACCATCTCCTGCATCTTAGTGGGTGTGGTGCTGCTCTTCGTCCTGCTAATGGTGCTGCGGAGGAGGAGGAGGGAGCAGAGGCTGAAGAGGCTGAGAGGTACGAGACCCTGGACCTCCTGGCCAGGAGCGCAAAGCTCACAGACCTCAGACCACAGACCTCAGACCACAGAACTCACAGACCACAGACCTCAGACCACAGAACTCACAGACCTCAGACCACAGAACTCACAGACCACAGACCACAGACCTCAGACCACAGAACTCACAGACCACAGACCTCAGACCACAGAACTCACAGACCACAGACCTCAGACCACAGAACTCACAGACCACAGAACTCACAGACCTCAGACCACAGAACTCACAGACCACAGACCACAGACCTCAGACCACAGAACTCACAGACCACAGACCTCAGACCACAGAACTCACAGACCTCAGACCACAGACCTCAGACCACAGACCTCAGACCACAGAACTCACAGACCACAGACCACAGACCTCAGACCACAGAACTCACAGACCACAGACCTCAGACCACAGAACTCACAGACCTCAGACCACAGACCTCAGAACTCACAGACCACAGAACTCACAGACCACAGAACTCACAGACCACAGACCACAGAACTCACAGACCACAGACCTCAGACCACAGAACTCATAGACCTCAGACCACAGACCTCAGAACTCACAGACCACAGAACTCACAGACCACAGAACTCACAGACCACAGAACTCACAGAACTCACAGACCACAGACCTCAGACCACAGAACTCACAGACCTCAGACCACAGACCACAGAACTCACAGACCACAGAACTCACAGACCACAGAACTCACAGACCACAGACCTCAGACCACAGAACTCACAGACCACAGAACTCACAGACCACATACCACAGAACTCTCAGTAAATGTTGATTTACTCACATAGAGATCACAGTAAATGTTGACAAGTTGATAAAAGACTAAATGCTAAATGATTTTTTACCCTCTAGATGCGAAAAGTTTGGCAGAAATGCTCATGAGGTAAGGAACTTTACAATAAAAAACTATTTATATAGCACTTTGGTGAACATGGTTTTTAAAGTGCTTAGTAGAAAATAGAGAACAATGATAATACAGCTTATTACACCCTGACATCACCTCAGGAAAAATTACCAAAACAATTTATTGAAATAAACTTAAATATGATTGATTTAATAGAAGACTTAAGTAAACAAAACCTAAAAGTCAGCAATAGGATTTTAAAGTCTCTCAAAACCCTCGTTAAGTTTGAAATAGTTTTCTGAGGGAGATTTTCTAGCAGCGCATTGCATTAGTCCAGATGTGATGATACAACATGGTGTTTAAACCTTAATCAGATGTGATGCCTTGGTTTGTGATATAGTGTTGGGCTTCAACTGATAGGGACTGCAGACAAGTTACTGCATCAGTGCACTCACAACCCAAAGATGATACGTTAGTTTTGACGTAACTGAGTTACAGGAAATTACGACCCATCCAAGACTTGATGTTTTCTAGTCAGTTAAAAAACTCAGTGGAACCCCATGGGTCAGTGAATATGGACATATATGTGTCACCTGCGTAGTGGTGAAACTAAATATTACATTTACTCACAGTTGTAACCAAAAGAAGCATACAGGGATTGAAGAGTGCTGGCCCCAAAATTGAGCCATGGGGGACACCACAGTTTAGCACATGGCATTTAGATTATTAGCCCTACCAAGTGTGACATAGTACTCACGACTGGTGAGATATGACTGGAACCTGTTCAGAGCAGAACCAGTTTCACCAACTCAGTCTTAAGAAAGCAGAATACAGTGGTCTACTGGGTCGAAATTGGGGTTGGAAGGTCTATATCTGGGGCTTGAAGGTCTGTATATGGGGCTGAAACGTTTATATCTGGGGCAGGAAGGTCTATATCTGGGGCTGGAAGGTCTATATCTGGGGCTGAAACGTTTATATCGGGGGCTGGAAGGTCTATATATGGGACTGGACGGTCTATATTTGGGACTGGAAGGTCTATATCTGGGGCTGAAACGTTTATATCTGGGGCTGGAAGGTCTATATCTGGGACTGGAAGGTTTATATCTGGGGCTTGAAGGATTATATCTGGGACAGGAAGGTCTATATCTGGGGCTGAAACATTTATATCTGGGGCTGGAAGGTCTATATCTGGGACAGGAAGGTCTATATCTGGGGCAGGAAGGTCTATATCTGGGGCAGGATGGCATATATCAGATTACTCGGTGCATTCTGATGCATTGCACCCCTGCAGCAGTGGGGGTTCACCTTGTGTATTGCTTTTCCTAATGGAGGAGATTTTACTACCACAGTTAATCACACTTGTCATTATAATGTTCTAATGAGCTGTGATATGAGGGGTAACCAACTTGTAAATTGTACTAAATTTTTCTGGCTGTCAATGAGGCTTGAAAAGTAGCTATGGGCAAAGGTTCAGCGGACAGTTTAGTCCAGCATCAGTTTTGTTCTGTTTTCTTTCTGTAACCAAATTAATGAGAGTTTTTTTTCTAGTGTTGTGGGTCTGTTTGGTTGTTAGAGGTGCTGTGATACTTCTGTATCCATTCAGTCATAATGTAAAACCAGTCTACCAGTTTGGACTAAAACACATTTCTTCCTAATGAAAGGCTTTTTTAACAGATATACTAGATTCTGTTTCTTTTTTTATTTTTCTTGATGGTAAAGTTCAGGGACACGTTGGAGTTGTGTGCTCTGCTAATAACCCATGTGTAGCATGACAGTTGTAGAGCATATAAATACAAGCTTGTCAGATGGAATAAGGTGTCTTGCATCCCCTTCGTGCACCTCCAGCAAGAACACACGGCCGCCCGACACCCTGAACAAGCAACAGACCCTGCGCATGCACATCGACATCCCACGAGCTCAGCTCCTCATTGAGGAGCGTGACACCATGGAAACAGTGGGTGAGTGGCCCGCCCCAGTGGCCCGATCCGTCTTCTCCGTGCGTGCGTTGGCCTGCTGACCCCTAACAGCCGCTGCCTTTACCTCCGTCTCTAGATGACAGGTCGACCGTGCTTCTCACCGAGAATGACTTCGGCGAGACGGCCAAGCAGAAGTCGGCCGCGGCAGCGCACACTGTCCACTACCAGTCGCTGTCCCAGGCTACGGGTCCGCTGGTGGACGTGTCGGACGTCCGGCCCGGGACAAGCAAAAGCAGTCTGTCGAGTAAGGGGGGCACTTGTCTGTCTGTCAGTCCGAGTTTCCCACTGTCCTGCTGTGGTTCTTCTCGTGTGCTGCATGCGGCGATCGAACTGAACGCGCTCTGCGTCCCGCCAGACCCGACGGCGCGCCGGGCCGCTAAGCCAGGCCCCGCCGCACGGAACCGCTACGCCAGCCAGTGGACGCTGAACCGGCCCCACCCGCCCGTCTCCACCCACACACTCAGCACAGACTGGAGACTGGCCACGCCACGGGTGGCCGGCTCCGTGGACAAGGAGAGCGACAGCTACAGCGTCAGCCCGTCTCAGGACACAGGTCAGCCCCACGCCCGCCCCCTTCCTCGCCCAGCTCACACTCCGCTGCTCGTCCACGTTGTGTCTGACCCGCCTTACGTGGGGGTTGTTGTCTCTCAACTGTTAAGCCCTGTTGGATTCAGTTCGGTCTCCACATCCCCTTTATGCCGACTGCAATGCAAATTCAGCGGAGCAACTCCAACCCCTGGAGGCTGGGATTCCAGCCCGGTTCTGTCAGGTTCCCTCCTCAAACACTCTTCATTCCACTCATCATTTAATTACGAGGAGTATCACGTGTGTTTGAGCAGGGGACTCGGCCAGCCGAGCTGGACTCCAGGGCTTTAGAACCAGAACCAGAGTTGGACTCTCGCTATCCGGTCCTGCAGCTGCACTCTTTGTCCTCTCGTGTGTCCAGACCGCGCCCGGAGCAGCATGGTGTCCACGGAGAGCGCCTCCTCCACCTACGAGGAGCTGGCCCGTGCCTATGAGCACGCCAAGATGGAGGAGCAGCTACGCCACGCCAAGTTCACCATCACCGAGTGCTTCATCTCGGACACGTCCTCCGAGCAGATGACGGCCGGCACCAACGACTACACGGACAGCCTGACCTCCAGCACGCCGTCTGAGTCTGGAATCTGCCGCTTCACCGCCTCACCACCCAAACCGCAGGACGCCTGCCGAGTCATGAACATGGCCGTCCCCAAGGCCCACAGGCCAGGTGCGAATTCACATTAGCCTACATTAGCCTACATTAGCCTACAATAGTACAGTGCACTATTATAACCTGACTCATGGATTGTAATCAGGAAAGAGGTGTGTAGTGTCTTACAGAATAAGTTAGCATCTCGAATCTACTTAACGAACTGAGCTTCCTGCTGTCTCCAGGCAATAACGTTTGTTGGTGGAAATTTTAACAATTTGCTTTGATTGCCGATGCACAATGTGTTGAAAAATTATATCTGTTAAGCTATGGTCAATGCTATGCTATGCTACACACTGTTTTCACCATGATAAAAGTGCAGCGGTTGCCCGGCTGAACGCTGCTGTCTGTCCTCCTGCAGGGGGCGAGCTTGTACACCTGCCTCCGTACCTGCGCATGGACTTCCTGCTGAGCCGTGGCGCGTCGGGCGGCCCGCGGGAGGCGGCGCTGGGCCAGGCGTGTCTGGAGCCGCAGAAGAGCCGCTCGCTGAAGCGCCCCAGCCTGCTGGAGCCCATGGAGGCGTCCGGCGGCCGAGACGCACAGCAGCGGCAGCTGGGATCGGCCTCCACGCTGCCCCAGAGGGAGCCCAGCTCAGACATGCCGCAGGCCGCTAAACTCAGCACCTCGCAGGAATCCCTCTTAGACTCCAGAGGACACTTAAAGCAGAGCAGCAACCCCTACGCAAAGTCCTACACGCTGGTATAACCCAGAGCATGGACCGGACTCCAGAACACACACACACACACACACACACACACACACCCACAACCACCAACCCGCTCACCCCCAAATCCCCTCGCACCTCCCTCCCCATCCACGTTTTACACCAGAGCAAAAACAGACTCGTCAAACATTTGTACATAAATGCCTTTCTCCACCGAAGGGCCATTTTAATTCGTAATGTTTACTTTCTTTAAGCTTTTTTAAACATGTGAATTCACTTCTTTAAAACTTACTTCAAATGGAGATTGCTAACATGGTTTATTTGAGAATTATTATCATTATTATTATTATTATTATTTAGCATTTAGTGTGCACAAAATAATGGCTGGAAGCCCATTAGGTTTTTTTTCTACTGAAATTTATTTGTGTAATTGATATAAAATAATGGAATGAAGATTTAGGATGTGAAGGTTGAGCGAGAGAAGTGATCACCACTGTTCCAAAGTTGTCACTGTTTTCAGATTGTTGCGTTTTAAAGTTTAAATTTCCTATGGGTGCATGGAGACTGACCAATAAAATACAATGATGATAAAGATTATGATAATAGCTGGACTGTCCAGCTGATAATTTTTTTTCACTATGAAATGATCAAATGTGAAGATTTAGTATTCTTATGACTATAAATATATAAATATATATATTAAATGAGAAATCACTTTTATTTGTGGATATTACAGGGAAAGTTTTGATTTGATTAATAAAGTCCTTAGTCAGTTTGCACATATATTGTTTTACCTAGGAAACTAGTCTTGGTTAACGACGACTTGTGTCCCATTCTCTAATGGTGCAATATGGAAAAAAACTGAAATACTTTTGCTTTATACTGTACTGTATGTAACTTCTGTTGTGAGCATATGACTTCAAGGGGCAGATGATCTGAAACTGTTTATTCAGGTGTAAATTACCACTGGTTGTTTACAAGGTAAATATTGATTTTTTTGTCCAGGGGAGGTTAACCCTTAATAGTTTGCTTCCCTCTGCACTATAAAATGTCTGCTCATTAACCCCCTGTGCGCTGTGCACTAGGTAATGTCTGCAGGCCACACTCTTGGGTTCACTAGATTTATTTTTTGCTGCATTGCAGTCATGCTCCTCTACAGGGAAAAAAGAACCCCAGACAATCTGAAGAGAATTCACCCTTAAAGAATGAGAATCGGATTCTATGTGAATATTTAAGGTTTGTGTGCAATCTGTAACTGTAGCTCTGCAATGACGTTTGTGTTGCAGAAAGAGGAATGATTAAGAATGCTGTGAGATCAAATGCCAGTATATTTCATTAGAAGATGCCCCCCCTCCCTCCTCCCTCCTGTTAAACTCATTATACGATGTCTTTTGTTTATGTTTTTTGGACAGGGTGTTCGCAGCTGTCACTCTAATAAAGATTTACCATGCAGTTCCAATTGATTAATAAAACGTTGTTCCCCATATATCGCCAAGTTTTGTATCCCTAACACTGGCCTGTGCAGTGCTACCAATGATGGAGAGCTAAAAAGGGCTTCACAGACACATTAAACATGGTGGCAACTGCAGCCTACGATGAAGATCAAGTAGACAGGGATAGGGAATGTTGTTTAATCGTCTTCAGCATACATGCAATATGAACACTACGTGCCTCCCTGTGCTCGCGTGCGCGTTTCAGGCTGGGGTGACGAGGTCATCAGAGGGAGACGCTCCCGGCTCGGAACCTAAAGGGACGCTGGGATGCGGCCTAAGCGTAGCATGGCTCCCCTGCGCGTGAGCACTGCGGCCGCTCCTCGTGGACGCGAATTCCGGAGAATCAGCAGAGAGCGACTCTCCCCCTTTGTGGCCTGTTGAGGGCTTCAGCAGGCAAGTCGCCAGCACGTTTTCCGAATGCTTGCGCAGAAAATTGGTTTTATGCTCCTATATCACCGACCCTTGGTAATGGGGAAATGTATTACTCTGTGTGACAACTACATTCGCCTTCCTCCTATGAAGTCCGCAACAAATTAAACGAGCTGGCACAGATTTACACACTGTCACTCGTCGCTGTTATTAACCGCTGTCATAAATAAAGGCCGGCGTGCTGAATCTTCTGTGAGAAGCACGAATCTGTCAGGCGGTCAGACAGCGGTGCGTCCGATAACGGACAGCGCTTGGTTTATTTCTTTTAATTACGCGGCATTAAACGCTCTCCTGCTCCATTTGAGGTCTAAAGGAGCTTTCAGCAGGGCCGCGTACTGCTGCGGATGGAGACTACGGAAACTCCGTTTTTTTTAGAGCTCCCGTTTAAGTGTTTCACATTATGTCAACGTGGACTGGAATGTTGCAGTCTCGATATCCTGAAATACTCAGATTTTATTTCTCTCTGAATGTGTTCTCTTGAACTAACTGCTATTAATTATCTGCCATAAAAGAGAGATTTAAAGCCCTTAAACCTGATACATATAAATAAATATCTGCTGTTAACTTCTCTGGATATTTGGAGGGTACGGCTTCAGTGCAGTGAATCACTAATATCGATCTTGATGTGCTTGGTCGGCATCATCTTTGCTCCGGTTTCTTGCATGTGGGCGTTATTTTTGCGCTTTTCTAAGTTTAGCCGTTTAGTCTTAACTACCCAAGCCTACAAATCCGCTTGTTTCTCTGGATATTGCAAGCCCTACATTACGCCTATTTTTAAAACAGTGTACAGTTCATAGTTCAGATATGAGTAATGTGAAAAGCATCTTTGCATGCAGTATTCACACTTTCGACAGTTCTCTGATGGGTTGTGGAGGAGGGCTGGTGTTTACCATGCAAAGAAAATATAATTTTTTTGTGGAAGCGACAGACTTCCACCGGTCGCTTTGGAAGCCCCTTTGGCACGTTTTGCAAACCCTGTTTTAGCGCGTTTTACTGCTTCTATCATAATGATTGAAGCTTGATTTGGGCTAAGGAGAGTTATCTAGATCACAGAACAGGCCAGTTTGTGAACGTAAACCCAGTTTTATGATAAATCGAGGAATCAACTGAACATGGCACTTAGTCCCACAAATAGTAAGAAGAAGTGTGTTAAAAACTAGAACGCAAGCACTTCACAGTCCGACCCGCCGCTACAGCTCGGTCACTTCAGCGTGCAGTACATGGGTGTAGACGTGCGAGATCCCCGCCTTCCGCACCGCGCTCAGACACGTTGGCCTGAGGGCAAACGGAATCTCAGATGCTATTTTCTTATTGTCAAAAAAGGCTAGTTTTTATTATTTTATTTTTTCAAATTGATTACAGCATACTCACTATGCTGTCTACTTAACCGAAAGAGCTAGCATTGTAAAATTATACCGCGATATGTATGATAATAAGCAAAGCTGTTTGCGTCTATACTGACTGTAAATGTTACATTTCTGCCCAGACTAGACATGCCCCAGCACTTAAGTGGCAACGTTTGCGTTATGGTGACCACTTTACAACACGTCAGCCTATACGGTTATGGTTCCTCTCTACAAGGCGAAAGTAGCATGTCTTCTTGATGGGCCTCTTCAACGTTATTGGCTCCAAAAACAATTAAGTGAAATCTCAAGGACAGATCGATACACCGAGACACTCTTCTAACGCGTCTGCACTTCCCCAAAGAGACGAAGATGGCGAGGTGAAGCAAAGCAGTAACAACCAGTTCAAGGCAACGTGTTGGGTGCAGTGTGGCATAAGTCAAACATATCAGCGACCTAGTCAGTTCGTCCCAATATTTATTCATTTGTATTCGGCGTATATATATAATTTCAAAGTGTTTGATAATAGTGTAGTACATGTCACATATTTGTTAAAAGAAAGTTCTGGGGAAATGATAAAGACTATCACAAACACGGTGATTACTCAGGACGGACAACGAGACGCGACGGGAACACAAGGTACAAACACCGTTTATGGACAGAAAGGTGAGAAGACGAGCATGCGCAGTGTGTGGGTATCAGTTGCCTCGGCAACGAAAACATAAATGCAGTAGCCGCGGATTCAGTGGCTCGTAACAGCATACATTAGATATCTCCCCAAAACAAACACACACACACATATGCACACTCACACACACAAACGTTTTCACATGGAGTGAAATGATTCCTGCACGTTAGGGGCGGGTGTTTCCCTGACATCAGCATCATGGTGAACTTCCACAATATGTCTGCTTTCGTACAGCGTTTCACCTCTGGGGATCAGACATAATACAGCTTCACACAGTCGGTACGTTATACATCGCGATGTGTTTCCAAGCAGTGAACGCAACACAAGTATGACATTTGTGAAAGCTGGCGAGGGTGGAGCGTTAAAACAAAATCTCCAACATCGACGGGTGTTGATCAAAATACACAGATTAGGTCACATAAGAACAAATGAAAAGTCTTAAAATCTAATCGGACAGAGAAATCATATCTGAAATGGTATCATTTATTAATCCAGGTATATATGAGTGACAGACAATGATTCTTGTTTTGTCTCTAGTCCGTGTCCCCAGGTACCCCCACCCACGAGTCCACAGTAATGTGGTTTATTAGACATGCAAACAGCCAGCCCAAGCAACGGCGCTCCAGGGCCTCTAGGGGGCAGTCCCCTCAGCCTAGGACTTCACATCCTGCTTCTTCTTCTGGTACTTCCTGAACTGGGACTGGATAGCAACGGCGGCCTTCGCGGTCTCGGGGGCTTCCATGTCGATGTCAAAGTCCTCTTCAGGGACGTCCTTCTTGGACGAATCTGTGGGTAGGAATATCTTAGTGCTGCTCAGTATTACACGTACACAGGTCACAGAGGAAACGCTACACTTAGCATTTAGCTCTGCATGGATAGAAACATTTCCAAATGTGTCCATATTGGTGTTAACTAGCTTGGCAAACGGTTGGGCCCTAAACAAATAGTTTTTTAATGAAAAACCTAAAGCATTTCAAATGAGCATCTAAGGCAAACTTGGAGCTCTTCAAGAACTGTCTTCACACATGACATGAGTGAGAATCTTTTAAACTTATTGTGAAAATGACCTTGCTAAACTGCCCCCCCCCCTATACAGCAGCGTAAGAAGCCAGCCAAAGCATCAGTGCCCATTACGCCGCCACATCATTTCTGCACATTCAGCATCATGTCCCATCAAATGGACCAAGAAGAGAAGGGTCTGTTTCTTCAAATAGATCATCGCTTAATGTTATGGGCTGAAACATGCAGGAAACGGCTTTAGGGCATTGAAAACAGTTCAGAAATTCAATTTGGCATTAAATGCACTCAGAGAATTGTTCACCACTCCAAGAAAAACATTTTCTGAGCTGAATGTTTCGAGGGTTTTTAAAGTGCAGAACAATAATCAAGTCGTCTGCACATTTCAGATCGAACTCCACCTAAATGATGCAGCTAGATGCACATCAGCGAGTGGACGTAAGAGGCGTGACGCTCTCCCTCCACGCTGGACAGAAGCCCTTTCCTTCATGTATTGAATGAAGAGATTCTACAGGTGAAGGCTGATGTGCTGTTAGGGGACTGGATAATTAGCCACGTTGCATTTAGGACGGTGGGCAATGAATGGACCAACTCGACCAGAGGAGAACTGCATGTTGGGATTGACAGAAAAGCTTATGCCTGGATTCTTTTAAATCCGCTCCAGATTTAAATTGAGAAGAACCTTAGAACCTTACCTTGACCCGATAAGGGTTTGGTGTTTCCAGTTGCTGCCCCGGAACCTTGTCTCTGCAACCCCAAAGAGAAAAGAGCTGGTTAATAATACAGGCTAACATATGCCCCCATAATATAAACAGCATTAGGTGGTATATATAGTGGTATATATGTCACATGATACTGCTAAAAAAAAAATAATAATAAACTACTACAGTGACTCCAAAAGTCTTATTGTGATGTCAGAAGAGCCCCCCAACACCCCCCCCAAGCGTGGCAGGAACGGTGAGTTCGTTTATGCCGGAGAGCATTTCACTGCTTAAGCACCAAAGACAAGACTGGCACTGACGCCATTGCACACTGTTCCCTGAATAATTCATGCGACTCTTTCGATGCTCAGCTTTGAAGCTGTGCCACCAAGGGAGGGATATGAAGGCCAGAGAAGATCTCCTCTCTCCTCCCTTCCCCCTCTGGGTGCAGCCTAGCAGGGGAAACACACACGACGCTGGTGTGTGTCAGTACGGCTCCCATCACCGAGGGAGGTTCTGCTCCGAGCAGGGACAGCACAGCGATGCCCAACCTGAGGCACACGGGAGCACCGAGGGCTTGCTGGGCCAAACATATATACTCGGTGAGTTATAAGTATACAGTGAATTAATATAACAAATGGCACAGATACACTGCAACAGCAATGATGTTATGCAATTTACCAAAACATGTTATAACAGATACGGCGGCTGTGTCAATAATGAACATTGAGAATGTAAGTTCATATGGCTTCTCTCTGTGTTGCGATGTAGCTCTTTTTCACTTTGCACATGCGCACACACACACACGCAGATTAAGACTACGCTAGGCTGAAGGGGATTTTCAGGGAGTGAATCCGTGGTGCAGTTTAATCTGCAACGAGCTCTGACCTGTGTGCAGTAAACTGGGCCGTTATAAATCCTCATCTGTCCTCACCGCACTCTTCTGATTGGGCAAATATCTCAGAGACTGATCGCCTGAGGAGGGTCCAAATACACACACACACACACACACACGCTGCTAGACGATGCTGGTGACACCCGCCCAGTTCCTGCTCCTCACACTGTGTCCTGCTCTCTTCTAGTTGCATAATAAACACTGTCATAATGTGCAGGGGGGGGGGGGTTAGTGACACACGCGTTGGTGCTGTATCCCCACGTTATTTCTCTTTCTCCCGCTCATCTCAGGAGCCTCAATCGGCACCGTCTTCAGTTCTATCTTTGTCTTCCCCGGCTTCTGATAAATGTGTTTCATTAGCATAAGAATGTGTGTGTGTGTGTGTGGGGGGGGGGGTTACAGGAGCTCCTAGTCACAGCCACTTGGCTCTCACATTCTCTGGCGACGTTTCTGTGGCTGATACAAATCACTCCGTTATTGCGTCGCATTAAGAAGCCATTATCATACCCAGTCCAGGGGGAAGGGAGCTCCATTATGGATTCAGTAATACAGTCCCAGTGACATGGTAAGAGATGGGGGGGGGGGGGTTTCCCTGCTGTGTCAAATTGAAGGAGGAGACGCCGTCACCAGCACCGGAGGAGCACGTACAATGCAGCTGGGAAGACTGTGTGTGTGTGTGTGTGAGCTCAGGAGAACCTCCACTCTGATCCATACCAACTACCTCTGCCTGTCGTTTGGAAATGGATGAAAGTCTAAACATTCAGGCTCCTTTGGTGCTGCATTTGAATGTGCACACACAAGATAACGACACACACACGTCGGCTTTTCCAACTCGTAGCTGCACCTCCTGTTTTTATGTGTGATGAGGGGAAACTTCATTCTCTGCAGCAGAGGAGCGTCGCCTCACTGCAGAAAAATACCCCCCCACCCCCCAGATATAATCCTGTTTATCTGAGTAACCACTGGGGGGAGACAGTAGGGAAGCTGCTTCTCTGCCAGCCCAGACACGCAGCGCTCCGTGATCAGCCGTCCGCGTCCCTGTTCTCAGCCTAATGATCCTTCCCATAAACGTGATTACATGGCGTTCATAACACTGGTCACTCGGGCGACTCAAAAGGCTCCGCTGGTGCAAAAACGATGATGAGCGTGAGGTTGGACGGGCCGCACGCCAACACACGCGCCTCTCATCTGCCCAACTGCACCATGGGGAAAGGAGCCGGGTGGAACCGCGGAGGTCCGGCTCCGGTTGGGCTGCTGCGGTCCACACCATGGCCCGGAGTCAGGAACGGGACCGGGCAGGGGCGCGACTACAAGCGGGACCAGGAACCGGGCCAGGAGAGGAAACAGGAAGCACTCAGCTGAAGGTGTGTAAGCTCAGTTAAACAGATGGCTCAGTGTTGCACATTGTGTTGCAGAGCAGATCTGCTTGTGCGTGTGTGTGTGTGTGTGTGTGGCACCTCACGCACCTCACACACCATTGCGCTACATTCATCAATACATCTGAATAATAAATGACTGACTGAAGGTCTTGAAGACGACACAGGTGACGTTAGTCAGGTCGGGCGTTAGTTAATGGCCGTTAGCGTCGGAGAGATGGACGAGACCACAGTGAAGAGAGCAGCAGACTGCAGCGCGTCTGGCTGGGGCACGGAGGGAAAGTCCCCCACGCTGGTGGGCGGAGGGGGCTGCCCCATCACCACAAGGACCATGTGTTCACACAAAGTGCCAATGACCACAGACCAGTTTACCGCTAATTCCAATCTGGAGCTGGAGTCCCACAGGACAGCTGCCAAAATGTCTATTACACCGCAACGGCATTTTTAACCTTGCAGAAAACATTCTGACATTAAGCCACAAACACTCCATAAAGGGTTAGAGTAAATTATGTGTAGCGGATTTGTGTTGACACTAAAATGCATTGTTCAATAGTGATTCCATTTCTCTGTGTATGCATTTATCTGTGAATTACAGCTGATAGCAGACATGACCAGTCATGGACATTCAAGCTGACTATTTACGAAGATCAGGCTAGTGAACCACTTCCTCCTCTACAGATCTCCTCCACCACCCTGCTGAAGATCACACTAGTGAACTGCTTCCTCCTCTACAGATCTCCTCCACCACCCTGCTGAAGATCACACTAGTGAACTGCTTCCTCCTCTACAGATCTCCTCCACCACCCTGCTGAAGATCACACTAGTGAACTGCTTCCTCCTCTTCTCCTCCTACAGCGTCCTTTGCTTATGACATCAAGTCAGGACCGTTCGATGTTTTAAACTGCCAAGCAACGCAGACCAAGCAGAATGTGCAAAGAAAGTCAGAGAACAGGCGCTGCTCTCCAGCGCGGATGCAGCAGCTCTGACTCAGTCACTGGGCAGCAGCATTGTGGTACGCGGAGCAGATAAGCCAGATGCACTGGAGGACCAGGGACGTCTGCCAGCCCAGCACTGAAACACGACCAGGCTAGAAGGCAAAGGTTTGCTCGCACCTTTCCCATAATTCTGTGCGTGCTTGCTCCTGTAAAATGTTCAGTGATCGATTCAGAGACGCCAGGGAACCTGGAGGCATTACAGCTCAGGCATGGGGGGGTCGCAGTGTCTCTGCCGTCGGTGCAGGCCTTCAACCAATGGGGAGCCCCCTGCTGCCATGTTGGAGGTGCGCGCCCCATCACACACAGGCCTTCAGCCAATGGGGTGCCCCCTGCTGGCTTGTTGGAGGTGTGCGCCCCATCACACACAGGCCTTCAGCCAATGGGGCGCCCCCTGCTGGCATGTTGGAGGTGCGCGCCCCATCACACACAGGCCTTCAGCCAATGGGGCGCCCCCTGCTGGCATGTTGGAGGTGTGTGCCCCATCACACACAGCTCAGGGCCTCCAGGGCGACACACTTAACCCCCCTGAGGCCCAGAGCTCTGAGCTCAGTGTTCCCAAACCGGGTGGAACCGGCTGCCGTGTGATGTTGTGCTGTCATGTCCTCTGGGACTAACCCCTCGATCCCCATCATTTCCAGGCATTCTGGATCAATTCACACTAATCCTAGATGAGCTGCTCCCAGCTAAATGTTAATCTACAGCATAATAAAACACGTAAAACCGCTGTTACAAACACCTGAAGCACCTGTACAGTATTTAGTGATTTAAAGCAATTAACAATTGATTTTAATCGGCTTTCATTGGTTAGCGGTGGAGATCTGAAGTGCAGACTGTCACGGATTTTCAAAGCACATCTAGAAGGTATTAAAAATATTTCTTAGTATTTCTTATAAATCTGTCAGAAGGCAGCGGTTGTTGATGTTCTTCTGCAGTTGCAGCCGCACCCATGAGCTCATCGAGGATCCCTTACTGGGTTTATTCTGAGCTGCTGTGTCTTTGCAAAGCCAATGCAAATCACGCACTTGAGAGATTCCTTTTGAGATCCATAAAAATGCAAATAAACAAAGGAACCACCCCTTAAGCATTCCAGAATAAAAGCAGAAACTATTTCCTTCACCAAAACGTGATTCTTCACCCCTGAAGAGTGAGGGGATTAAAGGGATAAATAAATAACGCTTTTATCCAAACACTTTGTGCAGCTATTCTGGGTCTTTTGGCAGCTTGAGTGCTCAGAGGGGTTTGAGCTGAACTCATCATCTATTAACAATCTAAACGGGCAACTCTCATCTAGGCCACGGATACAACATAGACAGAGAGAGAGACAGAAAGAGAGACAGAATAGGCTTCTTGTTCATACAAAATCCGAGCAACAAAACTGAAGGATAACAGATGGTTCTAATTAATGTGAAGACTGAAGACTGAAGTCTGAAGCTGTGTGGTGTTTTACTCTGTGCCTTTAGAGCTACTCAATTACAGCACAAGAAGTCAATATGTATTATATGAGATGTGTAAAATATGTTATTTTCAACAATATAATGTCATCTGAACATCATACATATGTTTAATGAGCAACAAACTATTTCGGCATCCAGTCTAGCGGCTTTTGAAGAGTCACAGCTAGGCAGACTGCCATAAAAAATCTTTATTTTTAAAAAATCATCATAGTTGCCTTCTTCTTTTTGTTTGTTTTTTGTTTGTTTTCTGTTGAAAACAGCAAGCTCCCAGACCAAGAAGGGAAACTCTCTACGCTCTACACGCTCTACACGCTCGGAGGTTTGCTTAGATGATGCCAGCGCAGGGGAAGCACACACTGCACTGCTGGGTCAGACTGGTATGTACGTAGCTCCATTAATTACCCAGAAATCTTCCTGCTGGTTTCTTTACATCAGCATGTGCTTCTTGGACCAGTCTGTGTCAGCTCAGCAGTAACACCCCCTCCCAGATATCATGGATCGAAACCAAATAATCGAAAGTGCATTCGTTTAAACAAATCCACTTTAACGCCTGTAGAAAACGTTTCACCTGCAGCATCCAAATTTTGGGTCAACTGGTGCTGCAGCTGTTCAATATGCAAACAGCTTCGTTTTGCTAGCAAGTCGAGCCCCCAGTGCGGGGACAGCTGAGCTAAGCACCTCACCCCAGCGACTCCGTAAGCAATACCTGCACAGTGCTTGATTCTGCGTTTGCTGTTTCAAGAGGGAAAATAAGGGCCGAGCGAAACTCTCTTTTCTATCATGGCAGCGACGGCTCAGCAGAGTTTCTTTGTTCTGTTTGGCTCGATCTTTTCATGTGTAAATGCCCACGCAGTCACTATGAAAAATGTCACAGTCAGACAAAGGAGAAAATAAAGTTGGGAGTGACCTTGGAGGAGAGACTGTGAAACAAAAATGGTTCAAAGTCATTCTTGTTTCTCACGTGGTGTTTATGCGTCGCTGTGCACGGCTGTCTCTTTTTAAGCAACTGTATGGGCCTTTAATTCTGCCCTCTGTGTACAGACAGAAGAGATGCTGACACCAGTTTTCCCTTTGGGTAAACATGACTTCACTTAAAAGATGCACAGTGAATAAACTGGGCTGGTGAGCTTTAGCTGGTATTGCGTTATGGACCTGCTGAAGCATATGAAAATGTTTCTGGGTGTTTTCATCACCCAACAAATAAACATCTGAGATAATGAGAGAGAGAGAGAGAGAGAGAGACAGAAGGAGAGGGAGAGAGAGCAGAACAATAGGAGACGTGAATATCTAATTGTGAGAAAGTGTGAATGTTACATATGTCTGACAGTTGCCTACTTCTGCCTTGTCATGCGCCTCCCTCATAAGAGCGCATCATATCCTGTTTGCCCTGTTCTCATTGGTGGGCTTCACTCAGCAGGCGCTTCAGCTCCAGGGTTTCGGCCCCGTTCAGAGCCACAGGCAGCAGCCTCTGAGGTTTTCTTCCTGTTGAGATCATCCAGGCAAAACTAACGATGCAAAAATCACGTCCTCATCAAATATTTATCCACCCCAGCAGCTGCTGCAGCACCAACGCCCACCACAGTCCCCCAGATCATGGGCAGAGGACACGCCCACCACAGTCCCCCAGATCATGGGCAGAGGACACGCCCACCACAGTCCCCCAGATCATGGGCAGAGGACACGCCCACCACAGTCCCCCAGATCATGGGCAGAGGACACGCCCACCACAGTCCCCCAGATCATGGGCGCCCACCACAGTCCCCCAGATCATGGGCAGAGGACACGCCCACCACAGTCCCCCAGATCATGGGCAGAGGACACGCCCACCACAGTCCCCCAGATCATGGGCAGAGGACACGCCCACCACAGTCCCCCAGATCATGGGCAGAGGACACGCCCACCACAGTCCTCCTGGTGGGCAGCAGCTTTCACACCATCAGGAGGAAGAGCAAGAAAACAAGGAAGAGCCTCAAAGCCACTTCCTCTGCCTACATCACTTTGTTAGCGATGACCTGAGATGTTCCGCATCTCTCCGCACTGCTGATATCTACCAGGCTCCTGGATGTTAGCCGTTGCCTTCCCAGCGGTACGAGCAAACCCTGACCGTGCTGACGATGGTTCAGATGAACTGCGGGTAATCTGAGAGTAATCTGTCCTTGCTGTGGGGAACACTCGGGTAGGGAGTGGAATGAATCACCAGCGTAACTCTTGAAGCGCAGTGATGTATGATGGGAAAAGTGTCCAGTCAGGTGTCGCTTTGTTTTGTAAATTGTGGAGGAGTCTTACATAAAAGCCGTGGAACTGACTCATGGAGGGTTCTACACGCAGGACTTCTTTATCAGAAGACTAACCACCCTTTACGTTATTCTCATGGTATCTATGTGTAAATAAGTCTTGTTATGCTACTAGTGCTGACCAGTCATAAAAGAAGTGGCCACTCTCTGTTTAAAGCTCTTTACATTCCACCTTCAGCAAACAAGAACAGGGCTCAGTTCTGCAAGTTTTGCTCCAATTCCATCAAAGATGTCCGACCCTGGTTTTCTAAGGCGGGATTTCATTCACCCCAGTCTCTTTTTAACCTGCCGAATGGGTCTCAGAATGATGCGAGGTGTCCTGTCAGCCTCAGCAGCCTGTGGCCCAGCCGAGCTCTTCTGCTAATTGGGGAGCTCCCAGCTGCCACCAGACCCTGTCTGATGTGGAGGAACTGTGGGAGAAATCCCCCCCTTTTCTGCTGATTGCGGCTTTAAGGAGTGACAAGCAGCTCGATACGGTATGTGTCGCTCTGGCCCCCAGGGGAGAGCCCCTGCAGGAGCGCGCCCACGGCAACTGACAGAGCCAGAGCTCGGGAGCCAATCAGAGCTCTGCTGGCGTGCCAGAGATCGCCTGACCAGCGGGGCGACTGGTGATCAGGAGACTGCGGCTGGGGCAGCTGCGTCCCCGCAGACGGGAGCGTCACAGGGCTGTTGAGCTTTGGGCACTGCTGTCTCACTCCTGCTGTCTCACTCCTGCAGTCCTGCTCATTTGTTCCATAAGAGCGACGCCTTTAGTAGTGTGACCACGGAACTACAATGTACACAAACAATCGTTTGCGATTATGCAGATTTCTTGCCAGTGCTTGCAACAGTGAGGTGTTACTTCAGGTTCCTATCTGCCCCGACAGACACCCCCAGCATCACAGGAGACTGAGCTGGAGGATATTCTGAGGTCATTCTATTTGGGTCCAATAACTTCCCACTGAAATACAACAGGCTATGTCACGGGTTTGTAGCCCGATCTAGACGCAGTGCTGCTTCTCAGAATTCATAGTTTGCAAAAAGCAGCAGGTTCTGTCCTGAAGAGAGTAAGTGGTTTGAATGTGGTTTGAATGATTTTACCCTAAAACTGCTCAAACTGTGGATAGGTGGATCGTTTCTGCTCTCTGTAAGGACGAAGGGGCCTGAGCACACAACACACCTGCTCTCTCAGTCAGAGTATCATAAATGTTTCTGATTTCATTTGCTGTCATCAGCAACTAGACGTCAAGGCTTCCTCCTCGTCGTGTAGCGACAGACATGGTCTTACGTGGATCTAACTGTGCACCACACAATACGATAAGCTCGCCTACGCCATACAACACAACATGGCAACCACAAGCGGTTTAAAAATCAGCTTAGAGCGGAGGGATAGAGGACAGCCGAGCCCTGTCCTCCAATCAGCTCAGGACAGCCGAGCCCTGTCCTCCAATCAGCTCAGGACAGCCGAGCCCTGTCCTCCAATCAGCTCAGGACAGCCGAGCCCTGTCCTCCAATCAGCTCAGGACAGCCGAGCCATGTCCTCCAATCAGCTCAGGACAGCCGAGCCATATCCTCCAATCAGCTCAGATTTAACGCTGTTCTCGGATTCAGCAGCTTCGTGCCCATGAATCTGCACCAACACAAGTTTGCCAACGTCACGCAGTCCTCAGTGCAGAAGAGAAGACCGATCGACCCCAAACAAGAGCGATCGACCCCAAACAAGCCTTCAGGTCACCACTGATGGTCACTCTCTGTTATATCTCATTGCTCTCTCTGTACTTACTTTTCTTCCCTGTGTGCACTTCCTCCATTAAATTGTATTTTCAATAACATTGAATAAAGATTACAGCAAGGTCTCCATTTAACGTATGGACGTCTTCCTGTTGGCCGGACGCATTACGCTGATACGTTCCCTCTGCTTCGCTCTCTTCTGGCGCTGCTGGTCATCTCATCAGAGCAGGTGAGTAACAGCACACAGGGCCACAGACACCATGGTGCTCACACAGTTGTGGGCACAGAACACACACACACACACACACACACACACACACGGCTCCCTTAATAGGAACCAACTGGGGATTCCACTGAATGTCTACATGCAGTGCATTAATCCCACACTATGCATTAATCCGTATTGGCACAACCAAGACTGCCCTTTGGTTCAGTGTGAGATGAAAGTAATAAAGCATGACTGTAATCTCTATGTTGGTGTTTTATGGAGAGAATGCGCTGTTGGAAGGAGTCAGTAGCTGCTCAGACTGCACGTGATCCTTTTCTCTGGAGCGACACTTGCTTAGGGGGTCTACTGAAGCTCGCGCTCAGCATGCACTTTGGACGAGTGAGTGTATAATGCAACTCAACATGCATTTCACTCACACGACTGGCTCATAATTTAGCTTGTCAGTCAAGCTCGCGGAGGGTCAGCACTCTCGTGCAGTGCTGCTGCTGTTTTACATTTCGGAGGTGTTGATGCACATTGGTTCATTATGAAGCCTTGCGCTTATTTTTTATGTAAGATTTTGAATTCTGTTTTCCCCCGCGCCTCTTAGAATCACGCTGTTACCTTCTGCAGCAGTAGGTCCACCTCGAGCAATTATAACAATTACAACAAGAGCGCGCGCACACACATACCCATGATAATTATCGCAGGTGATCCCTTTTTACAAATACAGGTGTTCCTTGGCATTTACGCAATTTCTTCGCTTTATTGTATTTTCTTACATGATACACATAGCTACTCATTTCTGCGATTACTAAACTACACCATCTACAATAAAGCAATGAAATTTTGACTAAATATAGCAACAACGTAAAGGTTTCCAGTTTAGCGCACATTCTGTAATCCTTTATCAGCAGTGATTCTGTGTCTTAAATTATACGAAACTTGAGCGATAACTGTCACGTTTGCAGCCCAAAAGCACCAAAGACGGCGACTCGGCACAGCCGACACCGAACCGAGAGAATGTCCGTCCTGCTGCTCTCTAACTGATACAACATATCTGCAACACTTACCCTCCATCGACTTTTACTGTTCTCTAAAAATGGATTTAGTGAATACACAACGACGTTTTCGTGTAAAGATAAATCTCACACAACTGAAGTAGAAACGACGGAACCAGTTACACGAATTGTATAAATGTAGGATATAATTTTGAGTTTTAAACCGTTAACATCAATATGCGACTTTACATTGCTTTACGCGGAGTTAACCTATTTCGATTGTAATCTCCAGATAACCTAACACATCCTCTGTAAAGTTGAGAGAGCTCACCTCGCTCATGGTACAAAATGATGAGGGGATGATTCCACGAGACCACCGAGCGTGCGTGCTTGCCACAGTGATGCAGTCCTCTCGTCCGCGCTGCGCGGTAGTGCGCGAGAGCGCAGATTTATAGGTGAAGCCCCAACTCTTTCGTGTCATCACGTTTTCACCAAACCAATCGAATTCAGTCGGTGTGTACATCTCTGATGTCACCCGTTTAATCTTTACAACAGCGACACAGGAACAGCCATAACACACGAGTTTGGAGTATTAGTGTAGCGCAAACTGCCTTTACGTTGAGACGTCAACTGTTTAACAACATGGTGGTCAATGTTCACTTGCTAAAAAGCTGCATTGAAGCTCCCGCATAAATATGTGCAAGACCTCCATTAATTTTCGAGTAAATAAGTAATCTGCAGTGAGCGGACTCGAGTTTGAGTTCTGTTCAGATGCAGTATTTCCCTTTCGGTACCTGGTTCTGAGATAAGAGCAGGGATTCCACTGCAGAACCAGGTATGACAGGAGTGGGATCAACCTCATCTTCACTACAAACACAGTGAGAAGCTGCATCAGCATTGCTCTCCCTCCCCCACCACAAGCACCTCCACCTGTCTATAAAACTACACCAGTGGTAACCTAGGGAAGCCAGCGCCCCGTATTCCAACACACCCCATATGGTAACACACCTTTGGTCTTTCAATTTCCATTGGTTTCTCCTCTTCGCATCTGCTTTGAAATGTGTAGATCTTTAAAGTACCTTAAAGGTGTTTGTGTTCTTCAGCATCTAGCCTGTGTTGCAGAGTGAGGATGACCATTGGGGGGGGGGGGGTCATTTCCTTAAGATCAAGCTGTTTTAGATATGAAAAATGTTGTAACAAGTCAGATTTGAAATAAACATGAACACCAAACACCAAACCTTCACATCTATAATTCTATGAGATTTTTTTAATGTGTGTTTTATTATTCTTACAGGCCTACAATTACCTATAAAAGGTGAGGAGCAAGCGTGAGTAGACTTATTTATGTCAAAATATTTTGACGCATCCATACTGTACCCAGACAAAGCAGATATTTAAAATAACCGAGGCCACACTCAGTGCTTTACTGCCTGCTCTGTTTGGGAACGTCAGGCCCTGTGAAGGCACCATGAAAAGCATCATGTAGCATCTCCTCTCTGGCCGTACGATATATTTGGTCAACCAATCGTGGCTTTGAGAGGATAAGACCTACAGAATGGTCAAAGCAGAAACAGACACTCCATGTACGGCAACTGTACAAAGCAAATGTCAACATGAAAAGACATTTTAGAAATCCAGGCACTTTTTAGGTCTCAAAAAGAGGACATGTCAGGGAGGCAGGGGTTAAGCTCACGAAGCACTAGTGCAATACAGAGAAGCTCAAATCCTGAAGGAGTTACCAGTTAAATGTCATTCATAAATAGTTTAAAACAGGCATTTGGATCGCAGGGTCCACAAATGCATTTCCAGTTGTGTGTCTGAGCCACCAGACCTCTCACATGAGTCTCCATGAAATAGCCCAGAACGATAATCATCCATCATGTAGCATCTGCTCCTGCTCAGACGTCAGGTAACCCTCTCCTGCTGTCGTAGATAGACATGATATTCCCCAAACCACGTATGACGGCTGATGAGTGCTCCTGTTTGTCTGGTAACTTTCCAGTAATATATCTGTGAGCTGCTCTATTAAACCACCAAGTCAGCGCCCATCGATGTGAATTACTTCTCGTTTCCAAAAGGTGAGACACTTAAAATGGAGTTCTTGTTGTAATGGAGGATGCTAATTAGAGTCTGTTTACATTTCTACTGATTCCTGCACTAACATGAGAAACTTGATTTTCACGCTTATCAAGGGTCTATGTCCAGGGTCCACATCCAGGTCTATGTCCAGGGTCCACATCCAGGTCTATGTCCAGGGTCTATGTCCAGGGTCCACATCCAGGTCTATGTCCAGGGTCTATGTCCAGGGTCCACATCCAGGTCTATGTCCAGGGTCTATGTCCAGGGTCATCCAGGTCTATGTCCAGGGTCTATGCTACAGACTATCCATCTTCTCTGCTCATTAAAATTCAGCACTGTTTTTCAAAAGTCTTGAAATCATCCTGTGGTCCAGTGTCTTCTGTAATATTTTGTTCTAGGGTGCAAAAGTAGAATTATAATGTCAGTATGGCTTTTATCGTTTGATTAATACTAATTAACAGGACATGTGACTCTAACGGGCCATAAAAACTGTTCATTACATGATTTTCAATGGTCCTTCCATATGGCTATAAGAGCAAATCTAATCATCACCATGGAGCCTTACCTGGATTACCGTAGCTGCCAAATGTGTCAGCAAATTATTTCAGCTGCTCTCAAATAACCAATTACGTAATTACAGCCCACTTTTAGAGATTACTTTTCAGCCATTCATTATGTAGACATGTTACTCCTCTGCTGCGCTCTCTTCACTGGCTTCCTGTAGCTGCCCGCATCAGATATAAAATCCTGATGCTGGCCTACAAGGCTAAGAATGGACCAGCACCTCCATACATGGTGGCAATGGTCAAATCCTGATCTGTACCCAGAGCTCTTCGAGCTTCAAGCACAGCTCAGCGTGACCCACCATCTCTCAGAACACGCGGAAAACATGCATCCAGACTTTTTTCAGTTCTGGCACCTCAGTGGTGGAACGAACTTCCCCTTAGTGTCCGAATGGCAGAGTCTCTTGCTGTTTTTAAGCGAAGACTGAAGACACATCTGTTTCAAGAGCACTTAAATTAAATTTTACTACACTAGCATTTATTAAGTATTTGTGACTGTAATGACTTTTCTTGCTTTTATCTTTTAAGTAGGGTTTTTTCAGTATATATTTGAGTATATCTAGGCGTCCATACTGACTGTATCTAATAATATCTTTGCTTAAAGTTTCTTCCTGATTTTAGCCTAAACTAACTAGCTAGAGATTTTGTTCTGAGTAAAACAATGAAGCACTTTTTGTAAGTCGCTCTGGATAAGGGCGTCTGCTAAATGCCGTAAATGTAAATGTAGACAGGTGAAAGTACTGATAATATGTCAATGGCCTTTACTAAGATCCTATCAATTATTACTAATTCACCACTAAAGGACCACCAAGTCTGACATAGCAAAACAAGACAGGGGGAAAAACAGTTTGTGCTGGAATCAATTAAGTTAGTTGTTATATTTAGCAGAGACAGTTCTTGCTCTGCCTAGTGATGGAGCTCAGTGGGTGATCTTGTATGCTGAGGAGTTCTAGTGTGCGGGGAGGCACAGGGCTTCCTGCCGGAGTTCTAGTGTGAGGGGAGGCACAGGGCTTCCTGCCGGAGTTCTAGTGTGAGGGGAGGCACAGGGCTTCCTGCCGGAGTTCTAGTGTGAGGGGAGGCACAGGGCTTCCTGCCGGAGTTCTAGTGTGAGGGGAGGCACAGGGCTTCCTGCCGGAGTTCTAGTGTGAGGGGAGGCACAGGGCTTCCTGCCGAGCTCTCTAAACGTTCGCTTACTAACCCTTCTCATTTGTGACCAGGCTTATAATTTTATTAATAGCTTCCAACACAGTGGGAGGGTGTTTGCCGGGAAAAAAAAACAAAAAAAAAACAAACAAAACCTGCCAGAGTTTCGTCTTTAAAGGGATTAGACAGTAGAAAGACATAACGGCACGAATCCACCGCTAGCTAAGCTGCTCCCTGGTACTGTGTGGCAGCCCGTGTTCAGGTGCATTACAGCTGTTGTGTGCAGTGGGAGGCCAGATTTCTAGCAACGCTGTAATGTCTGTGCTCGAGCGCGTTACGCAGGGCTGAACATACTGCCTGCATCACTGTAAGGTGCTTGTGGGGGTGTTTGGCTTCTGGAATCCCACCGCAGTGCTTCCTGTTTGCTGTGTATGTTGTTCAAATGATTCTTCCTCCACATTCAGAGAGTAACACCACACAACAAATAAAGACGAACACATTGATTTTACTCCCGTTTCTATTCATGAGCACAATAAACAAATCCAGAATGCTAATTAAACATTTATGCACAGTAACACAGTGAGCCTGGAGCTAATGGGTCCGATTAAGAAAAGCCGTTTTGTCCTGAGATGTTCAGATACATGCTGTGGTCTTTCACAGCCCAGATCACCTAGCAGCTCATACAGCACTGACAAAGGCAACTGCTGAACTGTCCTATTACGGCCATCTGTGACATGCAGTGACACATTAGTACCCAGAGTGAGAGCTGGGGCATCACAAATGATCAGACAAATGATGATTTTCAGAAGAAACGTGTAAAGCATGTTCAAAACCGGCATATACTTAAGGAGGATGGTTTAAACTGTTTGTTTCCACAAACATTTGAAACCGTAATTAGTATAGTGAATGATGGCTCTGAAAGCACTTAGTGAAGCAATGTATTCAGAAGCGCAGTCAATACAAGACCACATTAAAGATCAACGCATTTAACTAATGACTTCATGGGCAAAGGCTTGTTAATTAAAACATCTCCAGTCGTTTTCAGTTGTAAATGGAGAAGAAAGCATGTCATTTTTTGCCGGACCGCACAGCAAGGCTGGCCGGAGAGACATTTTCACTCAGTGACTCACTTCCCGTTGTTAAAGCATCTCTGCCCGCAGCCTAGCTGCCGTTATACAAGCAGTGAGCGTTACCAGGCTGATCAGTCAGATACTGGCCAACCTACTGGTTACGTACATCAGACAAGGCGTTTAGCTTTCAGCTTGGTGGGTAGACAGGCACCCAGACCCATTATAATATAGCTCAAATGATCTAGCAGTGAGTAAAACTAGCGTCATTTGTCATTTTTATGCATCCACTTGTTCACAGCCCAACATACATGTCCTGACTGAACCCCCACGTTGAAACACGCGGGTGTGAGAGGGTCAGCACATCTGTGCAGTAACTAGTTATTTATCCACATAGTTAAAATTAGTGGGCCAAATAAAACGCTTAGCAGTGACGGCAGAAATAAACACCGTGTTGCACGTGAGGAGGCCTAAACAGCTCATTAAGATCCTCACATAAAAATGAGGAGTGTAGAGACTTGTCTGTTGGAGTGTGGGCCCAACTACGGAGAGGGCAAAAATCCGATATCTGGCAACACATGGGAGCTCTCTGAAAGAGCTGGCATGAATACAGTGGGTCATTCCTAGAAATGAACATTTGTTCAGCCATTGCAGATGTGGAGTGATTCTTCATTTTTATGGCAAGACAAGATTTTCTTGAACAGGTTTCAGCATGATAAAAGTACCATGTGGTGCTTAAAGATATTCCAGTGCTTCACTGTGGCATGATGGTGCCAGAAGAGCGAGGTCACCCTATTCTACCAAACACCAGAAGTGCGAGGTCACCCTATTCTACCAAACACCAGAAGAGCGAGGTCACCCTATTCTACCAAACACCAGAAGAGCGAGGTCACCCTATTCTACCAAACACCAGAAGAGCGAGGTCACCCTATTCTACCAAACACCAGAAGAGCGAGGTCACCCTATTCTACCAAACACCAGAAGTGCGAGGTCACCCTATTCTACCAAACACCAGAAGAGCGAGGTCACCCTATTCTACCAAACACCAGAAGAGCGAGGTCACCCTATTCTACCAAACACCAGAAGTGCGAGGTCACCCTATTCTACCAAACACCAGAAGAGCGAGGTCACCCTATTCTACCAAACACCAGAAGAGCGAGGTCACCCTATTCTACCAAACACCAGAAGAGCGAGGTCACCCTATTCTACCAAACACCAGAAGAGCGAGGTCACCCTATTCTACCAAACACCAGAAGAGCGAGGTCACCCTATTCTACCAAACACCAGAAGTGCGAGGTCACCCTATTCTACCAAACACCAGAAGTGCGAGGTCACCCTATTCTACCAAACACCAGAAGAGCGAGGTCACCCTATTCTACCAAACACCAGAAGAGCGAGGTCACCCTATTCTACCAAACACCAGAAGTGCGAGGTCACCCTATTCTACCAAACACCAGAAGAGCGAGGTCACCCTATTCTACCAAACACCAGAAGAGCGAGGTCACCCTATTCTACCAAACACCAGAAGTGCGAGGTCACCCTATTCTACCAAACACCAGAAGAGCGAGGTCACCCTATTCTACCAAACACCAGAAGAGCGAGGTCACCCTATTCTACCAAACACCAGAAGTGCGAGGTCACCCTATTCTACCAAACACCAGAAGTGCGAGGTCACCCTATTCTACCAAACACCAGAAGAGCGAGGTCACCCTATTCTACCAAACACCAGAAGTGCGAGGTCACCCTATTCTACCAAACACCAGAAGAGCGAGGTCACCCTATTCTACCAAACACCAGAAGAGCGAGGTCACCCTATTCTACCAAACACCAGAAGAGCGAGGTCACCCTATTCTACCAAACACCAGAAGAGCGAGGTCACCCTATTCTACCAAACACCAGAAGAGCGAGGTCACCCTATTCTACCAAACACCAGAAGAGCGAGGTCACCCTATTCTACCAAACACCAGAAGAGCGAGGTCACCCTATTCTACCAAACACCAGAAGAGCGAGGTCACCCTATTCTACCAAACACCAGAAGAGCGAGGTCACCCTATTCTACCAAACACCAGAAGAGCGAGGTCACCCTATTCTACCAAACACCAGAAGAGCGAGGTCACCCTATTCTACCAAACACCAGAAGACCGAAGGTCACCCTATTCTACCAAACACCAGAAGTGCGAGGTCACCCTATTCTACCAAACACCAGAAGAGCGAGGTCACCCTATTCTACCAAACACCAGAAGTGCGAGGTCACCCTATTCTACCAAACACCAGAAGAGCGAGGTCACCCTATTCTACCAAACACCAGAAGGAACGAGGTTACCCTATTCTACCAAACACCAGAAGAGCGAGGTCACCCTATTCTACCAAACACCAGAAGAGCGAGGTCACCCTATTCTACCAAACACCAGAAGAGCGAGGTCACCCTATTCTACCAAACACCAGAAGAGCGAGGTCACCCTATTCTACCAAACACCAGAAGTGCGAGGTCACCCTATTCTACCAAACACCAGAAGTGCGAGGTCACCCTATTCTACCAAACACCAGAAGTGCGAGGTCACCCTATTCTACCAAACACCAGAAGTGCGAGGTCACCCTATTCTACCAAACACCAGAAGTGCGAGGTCACCCTATTCTACCAAACACCAGAAGAGCGAGGTCACCCTATTCTACCAAACACCAGAAGTGCGAGGTCACCCTATTCTACCAAACACCAGAAGTGCGAGGTCACCCTATTCTACCAAACACCAGAAGAGCGAGGTCACCCTATTCTACCAAACACCAGAAGAGCGAGGTCACCCTATTCTACCAAACACCAGAAGGTCACCCTATTCTACCAAACACCAGAAGTGCGAGGTCACCCTATTCTACCAAACACCAGAAGTGCGAGGTCACCCTATTCTACCAAACACCAGAAGAGCGAGGTCACCCTATTCTACCAAACACCAGAAGTGCGAGGTCACCCTATTCTACCAAACACCAGAAGAGCGAGGTCACCCTATTCTACCAAACACCAGAAGAGCGAGGTCACCCTATTCTACCAAACACCAGAAGTGCGAGGTCACCCTATTCTACCAAACACCAGAAGTGCGAGGTCACCCTATTCTACCAAACATTACAGAGGAGGAGGACAGATGTAAGTGGCTTCAGTGGAATAATCATTGCATCATACTCTGATAAAATGGAAAGAACGCACGACACCCCCCCCCCTGTTTTTCAGACCCTGCCAAGTCTCAGCACCTCAGCAGGAGGCAGCCACCAGGGCTGAACTAATAGTAATGGAGGAGCGGTTCGCGTGTGAAGAGCGGTTCACGTGTGGAGGATGCTGGGGGAAAACACTGGCTCTTACATAACCGGCTCTTACTTTAGCGTCGGTGTAACGAGTGGGGATCACTGGCCGCTCCAGTTCTGCACCAGCCAAGTGGTGGGAGATCGCGCGGAGCCGCCTGGCGTGCGGGACGAAGCCGAGACGCCTAACGAGCCATGAGGGGGACGTTACCAGGCTGCGCGTGCTAATAGCTCCGCTCGGTTCATTTATTTATTTATTTTTGTTGTTTGTTGGTGGGAAGGGAAACAAGATGGAAGTGTAGTGATTACGGTGCATCTGTTTCTTCATGCACTCCATCATAATGCGTGGTGATCTGGGCTGCAGTTGGTCCGAAAACAAAACGATAAAAATTTAACACGTGTAAGAATTTGTATCATGGTGTGACTTTTTTATTATAACTGGCTATAATTGCCAGTATCAAAGTACATTGTTTTAATGTTGTGGATTGAAATGGTACATATGAAGCATATAGCATATGTACAGTATTTACAGTATTAACTTAGAGGTAGCTATTTGTGCATTTGTGAATTACACTTTGATTTTTGTATTTATTTTCATTTTATGTAGAAGAGGATTGTTGGGTTTAAAAGATCTGAGCAGACAATATTTTATCCACAGGGAGTAAAAACATTGCAAAGATTAATTAAGTACGCATGATGAAGTATAATTTGCCATACGCAATCATCACTCATCTACTGACGAATGCTCACCAACCATTAAATGGAAAGTACACAGTTTGGCGAGGGTGTAAGTGCTGCTCGCCATACAGGAGACACAAACCTATAAATACAAAGTGAATATGAGACTGTGATTCATTTTGTGGGATGCACTGCTGCCCCCAGCTATGTGAGGCGCTACGCCTGTGTGAGGCGCTACGCCTGTGTGAGGTGTGAGGCACTACGCCTGTGTGAGGTGTGAGGCGCTACGCCTGTGTGAGGCGCTACGCCCGTGTGAGGTGTGAGGCACTACGCCTGTGTGAGGTGTGAGGCGCTACGCCTGTGTGAGGTGTGAGGCGCTACGCCTGTGTGAGGCGCTACACCCGTGTGAGGCGCTACGCCTGTGTGAGGCGCTATGCCTGTGTTTCCTCCAGGCTCTACTGACTCCTCCCACATTCCAAATGCACATTAGGTCAACTGGCACGTCTAAATTGGCCCAGTGTGTGTGTGCGCGTGTGTGTGTGTGTGTGTGTGTGTGTGTATATGTGTGTGCATGTGTGTATGTGTGTGCCTGTGGGTATGTGTGTGTGTATTTGTGTGTGTGTGTGTGTGTGTGTGTACCCTGTGCAACCAGAACAGGCTTCACTTCCAATGACCTGGAATTGGATTAAGTGGTTTAATAATCAACAAATGAACGAATGAATGAATGAATGAATGAATGAATGAATGAATGTCTCCACAGTAATTTCACAATTCCAACCCATAGTGGAGATAATCAGGTGGTCATGCTTTGGTATAGTCAAAATCTGAGAAAAGTGCACGATAAATTTTATTTAAAAAAAATGTCAAATAAATTGCAGCGGTTTGATCACCTGGTGAAGTGAGGAATAAAGTGACATTTACACAGCACAAAGCACTCATGCTAACTGGAACCTGGTACGACACAGAAGCACCTCAGTGAAACATCATTAACCGTCAACTGAGTGAAGATGATCTGATTTGTTTTGCTACAACACACTAAGGTTTATAGTCTTCCATGCTGAGTAACATGAGCCCTCTCTCCAGCGCACCGTGGGACAGCTTGAATATATAAAATGGAATTGCATTGCAATCAGTGTCCTGACCAACATGTTAAAAACGCTTTTTTTTTCTCTTTCCCAGTAATTAGATTTAAAATATTTTTTGTTTTGCCTATTGTATTTTTTAAATTAATTATAAGAATATCACCATTTTGTTGATTGTCATATTTCATGGTCCTGTTTAGAATTATTAGGTAATTTCACCATCAATACACACTCTCTCTCTCTGACACACACACACTCACACACACACACACACACACACAATCTGTTTACACAATGGTTACATGTCTGTGTTTCCTGACACCACTGATGCTGTGAACAGTTGCAGCAGTATGTCTGGCCTCCTGCTCAGTCCTGACCACATCAGGCATCTAGGAACCAGATCATTTACATTAGCATGGACCAGTTTAAATGTAATTAGCAGACTGGAATGTGGTGAAATATGTACGTCTGCATTGTTCCTCCATTATACCTGGAAACTGTGGTCGCTGTTACACCAGGACCTGCTGTCAGTGACGTCATTGTTGGAGGCCTTAGCTGTGGGAAATATTTATACCGCTGACCATTAATGATATTAATTATTAATATCAATATTAATATTAATTAATATAGCACAGCCAACTAATTCATACGCTAGTCACAAACATGTTATATCCATTGAGTTTATTGATTTCTCAGTTAAAAGATTTCTGTCTAACTAAAGCAGCTTTCATAAAGGTTCTCAAAGTATAGCAGAGAATGGAAACTGTGTGTGTGTGTGTGTGTGTGTCTCACCTTTAGGTCCTTCTGTAACATATCCAAGGTTATCACGCCCCTGGCCCTCTCCAGTGTGTGTGTTCTTGACTCCCTGTGATTGTGCTCTACCGAGACAAACAACATCTTTTAGCAGGTCACAGACGAGCGAGCCTTCCAGAGAAAACTGTAACAACGCCCCCCCACCCTCCCCGGAGAGACCCGCAACAAGTAAACTCACTCCATCCCTCCATCCCTCCATCCCTCCATCCCTCTCTGCCTTAGACTTTCAGTACAATGTCTTACCCAATACTGAAAGGCAAATCATATCTGTAAAACTCATGACCAAGTACATCTCCCAAGCAGGAGTCCCTGTAGATCTAAATCTAATTGCTGTGCACTTTGTGCTTTTTAGATCATCAATATACTGTGTGGCATAAGACACGTACATACCTTGCTTCTTTTTCGTAGCTTGATTCTGAAACATTAAGAGTTAAAGAGTAAGAGTTAAAGGTGCTAAATCTTTAGCACAATTGGGCATTTTGTGTTATTCATGAGTGTTTGAAAATATCTGTGAATCTGTTAATCAATTGTTCTAAAGTGACTCACTTTTCAACTATCAGACCACTTTAACCAAGATCTCCCACTTTCCATTAATATTCATAAGAACATTCCCTATGAGCATTAATATTCATTAATTGATTTGCAGTAGTTGCAGGATATGACTGCTGCCCCTCAACAGTTTGAATATGAGGAGGAAAAGGGGTATAAAACTGGTTCAAGTTTACGTAGCACAGATGGTAATGCAGGAGAAAGAAATACATTAAATGAATGAAATTAACCGATCATTAGGTCACATACATATTAGTTTGTAAGTACACAAGAATGAATCATGAATGTAGAAACTATCTGAGCATATTATATTGAGCTTGAAGAACAAACATAAAATTAAAAATTCCCTCAGAACTATTCTACAGAAGTCATGAAAGGCCAAGAGTTATTATCTCAATTTCACATTTTTCCTATGATCTCAAGACAAGCTGAGTTGTTTTCTGGAGAGCACAATGTATTTTCCTCATGGCGTGGAAATACATAATTAGGCGTATACGCTCCACATCACAGATGAGAGGATCCATCTTGAGATTTAATGAAGCGCTGACACGAGAGGAAACACGCGCACGCAGGTGCTCACACACACACCATTTCTAGCATCCTAGTGTAAATAAAACCATTTAATATACTGTAGTGATATAAAAAACAAACGCAAAATTTTGTTTTCTTGAAATTGCAAGAAAAAAGTACTAATCTTGAGATAGCAGGGTACATTAGTTGTAAAATACATAACTTGTGGTCTTTTATGAACTTCTGTACTTCTATCAAATAGTTCCTTCATAATTGCCCCCTACAGTTCATTTATTCCATTCCCTCCCTTTTCTCCACTGTTTCCATTCTAACACCTGGATGCTGCATAAACCGATGCACATTAACTGCTCCAGTGAAGTCCTCCTTTGTTGGAAGTTCTCCTTCTCCACCTGTCTAGACATCCCACTCCTCCTCCTCCACCCTTCTCCTCCACCCTCCACCCCCTCCACCCTCCTCCACCCTCCACCCCATCAGGGTGTCGTGTCCTCACTCGCTCGCTTTCGCCTTTTGCAGCACAAGACAGCGATGATGATGATGAAGACCAAGAGCGCGGCAGCAGAGAAGGACACGGTGACGGCTAACAGCACGGTCTGGTCTCTCGTCTGGGGCTCGTCCGCCGTCACTGCAGTAGGAGAGGGAAGAACTACATCCTCACACGCAGGGCCGACGCCTGTTGGACTTGGAGGGGCCCTGATTTACATTAGCATAGCATTTGTCATCGCTGGCACCATTTTGAAACCGAATGTGCGGGTTGAAGGATATGGATGTGGTGATGTAGCAGGACATGTGCGGGCGAGCGCACCCCCGGCGCCCGCCTGCTCTCAGCGGGGAGCGAGAATGAGGTGTGGAGCCCTGAGGCGAGCTCACAGCTCCTGGCTCCTCCGCAGCGCCTCACGCGCGGCGCTTGCACAGACTCTCACGCGGCCTTACCGACAGCGAGGTACACGCAGCTGCTCCGAGGCGTGCTGAGAGCGGGCACGGTCGCCAGGCACTCCACGAGCGTGCTGCCGCTGGCCGTGGTGCTGAGGAAACTGCTGGAGTTCACCACGGCGCCCGTTTCCACGGAGCTGCTGTTGAAGAGCTCGTTGGCCACCGGCGTGCCATTCAGAGCCCAGGAGAAGCGCGGAGCAGGGAACCAGCCCGTGGCGAGGCACTGGAACACGACACGCTCCCCCACCGTCACGGTGCGGTTGGCGCCCACAATCTCCACAGTGCCGCTCTCTTGGGACAAACAGGCCATATGTCAGCAAGCATCAGGGCAGAACCAGCATCTGTCATCACTGTATCTTACCCAACTCACTGCAAAAGACGCGCATGCTTTAGTTAACTGAGCCATGTGGCGACAACATTCATGATGAGCTTCTAGTTTTAGGTGGGAGGCTGGAACTCGCTGAGGCCTGAGAAGTGATGACATCCACACACTTGTAACGGCACAAACACAACGGAAAGAACAAGACATTTGTGCCAGATCAATATCCAGTAGAAGAGATCCAACATGTTCACCTACACCTGGTTCCCAAAATATACAGGGACCATATATTATATTTTGTTCCCTGCAATTCCCTGCCTATCAATCCATTTGATATCAGTCAAATCCACACAAGCAATGTCATAGCATCTGTCTTTCGCTACACTGCTTATTATGAAAAAGACTTTCTCAGTTTGTGTACAACATTGCAGGTCTTCCCATGAGAAATGCTACATTGAAACATGGAAACCTGTAATAAACCCTCCTGATCCATCTTCTCCGCTGTTTACAAAGACGCTTGATCTGTGGTCTATGTAATGTGCAATCACAGAAGAACAGAAAATGCACTTGAGTGAAAATAAGTATTGGATTTGGCTGAGGATCCTTTCATGCTAAAGCTGAAGGAGGAGCCTCACTTAACTTGAGACTTAACTGTGAGTGGCTAAATGAAATCGATTGTTCATCCCAACCTCTGAAAGGAAAGTAATGAGTTGGAAAAGGTGTCTACAAATAGAATTCACTGCCAGCTAATTTGAGGGAACTGATCTGAACATCAGTGAGTCGGGGTGAATTTACAGTAAACAAGGCTCAGCATCACGTCCCAATAACGTTAAACTACACTCATATAATGTAGACACGTAGAGACCTTTGACCTTTGGGGAGACTCGAGCCCGTTTGGTGGCTCCTTGTCTTTGCCCTATGAGAGAGAATCTCTGCAGTGGGGAAAACGTTTGTCGAATATGTACGAGGATACCTAACTCTTCTGACGAGGACCGTTGTGTTTACACAGTTCCTGAAATTAAATATTGCAGTCACGTTTGCCACAGAGGACCTAGTGCGTGTGTGTGTGTGTGTGTGTGTGCGTGTGTGTGTGTGTGTGTGTGTGTGTGCGTGTGTGTGCGTGTGTGCCCATGCGTGTGCATGTTGCACTTGTGTTCATTCATGTGACGTGCACAGGGGCCTTGCCTAGAATTTTTCCTCCTTTTTTAACCTGATTCTTCACTCCATCCAGATGCACATTTGCTGACTTGTTATTTGAAATCCCAGGGTGTGTAATTTAAAGCAGCCTTCTCAAAAGACGCGGGGAGTGTTCCATCTCCTACGCAGCTCTGCTAATAAGAACGTTAATTAGTAAAGCTCTATAGCACCTTCAGATCTGGGACACGCGTCACGATTTTTGGCCCACCGGGGATTCCTGGTTTTGGCTGAGCAATTCTTAGCCACTATGGAAAACACTAACGTGTTTTGTGTATCAGATGTGTGTTTCCGAGGTGTATCTGCTCTACATCATTTCCTCATCCTACGGTGCGAAGTTCAGGAGTTCAGCTCATTCACTTGTTTGGAAGTCAAAGACACCATTTAAATATGCTGATCAAAGATCATTTTCAGCTAATGTGATCAATACAGTCTAGAAGAAGAACAATATAAATATTTGGCATTAGGGAGTAACTCTGGTGTGATATAATGGTGCCTTTTGCCCAAAAGACAGTGGATTCAAACTCTTGATTGGCATGTTTCTTATGTTCACTGCTTCAAAGCGCCTGGTTTATCACCTCTACACCCTACAAACGTTCTCCAAGCACCTGACTGCATGTGCATTTCCTGCCTCAGACTCCAGCCACTTCCTGCTAGCATGGAGATTAGTTTCCCAAGGAGCAGACACTACAGATACTGGCAGCAGACTAATGTGGAAAATGCTGAAGTTCCCACCTTGGACGGACAGTTGTGCAGTGACAGGCTCCCCACCGAGGACCTGACACACGACGTCTCCTGAATCCTCTCTCAGCACGTTCCCAATGATCAACTCCCACTTGGATTCTCCTCCAGTGGAATAGTTCTTCGCGAAGAAGCGCCCGGTGCTGTTAACCACGCCTGAGGTCTCCAGTATGGTCAGAGCAAAGACTCTATTGAGTGACCAAATCATGACTCCCCAGCCAGGGTCACTCACACTGCAGTTAAATCTGCCTTCAGCATGCTGGAGCACTGTAGCATTCTGAGGTTCCACCTGAACTTCAGCAATCACTCCTGAGGAGAATCAACAAAGGCATTGACATATTTTATATATATATACTGTATATATATATATATAGATATATAAACTCACCGGCCACTTTATTAGGTACACCTGTCCAAATGCTCATTAACACAATCGTCATATCAGCCAATCACATGGCAGCAACTCAATGCATTTAGGCATGTAGACATGGCCAAGACGATCTGCTGCAGTTTAAACCAAGCATCAGAATGGGGAAGAAAGGTGATTTAAGTGACTTTGAACGTGGCAGGTTGTTGGTGCCAGACGGGCTGGTCTGAGTGTTTCAGAAACTGCTGATCTACTGGGATTTTCACGCACAACCATCTCCAGGGTTTACAGAGAATGTTCTTGTTTAAGGTTAGTATATATGTCTCGTGTCTGCCTTTTCGTGTTGTGGGTTATTTTGTTAACATCAAGCCTTGTACCCAGTGTTGTGTTTGAGCCGCATGATCGAGTGTGTTCTGTGTATTATGTTCTAGTCCGTGGCGTGTGAGTTTTGTTACGTTGTTGGACTGCTCTTTGGATATGACCAGGGACCATGACCACAACTCGGATTTTGGATTTGCTATTAATAAATGTCGTTCCTCCAGTGTTACATATATGTATATACAGTATATATATATATATATATATATATGTGTGTGTGTGTGTGTGTGTGTGTTTATATAACTTTTTACAATTTTCACAAACATATGCTTTGTCTAAGGTATGCTGAACGTAAATAGATGTGTTAGATATGTCATGCAGGGTGCAAGCACATCTTAGGAAGACTGTTCAGAACATTGTGTTTTCAGTATTCAGTACTACCTAGGTGTTGTCAGGCGGAATATTTGATTTGCAGGACTCAAGGGTCTTGCTTGTTTGGAGAAAGCTGGAATATCTGTGTGACTGGAATGTCTTAGTGTCATGATGAGGCTGCACTGTTGTTCACTCTGCATTCCTCTCGTCTCCACCTTGAGCCCCAGTCGGAGGTTTACAGCCGGCTGTGGCGTCTACGGTGACCTGTGATGCGCCACGTCGGTCCGAGTGATGCGGCTCTTACAGTATTTGAGTTTTGTGTTCTGTGACGTGCATGTTTGTTCAAGCTGTACTCCTTTAAAGTAAACAGACTCCATGAGCAGTGCTGATGTTACATCTCTTGTGAAGTAGAAGATATTTGCTCTGTGCATTCAGTGTCTCCTAAGGGGTTAGGGTTAGAATGGAAGATCCTTAAAACATTCATTCTCAGCCAAATTTAAAGCATAAATATCATTTTGAGCTAGGGGAGATGTTTCCAGTGCTACCCTGAGAGAGCATGAGGTAGGAATGGAAGAAGCCCGGATCTCCTGATCTGGCTTTGGTTACAGCCGCACTGATTTCTACACGTTAGTCTTTAAATTAAACAACTCCAGAGTGGTCCTGAGCACTGCTGGTATTGCCTGATAAACGTTCTCCCTGCATATTAAAGAGTTTAATCACTTCCAGAAGAGCACGCCCTGCGATTAGGCGTGATGAAGCAGACTCCATCGTGCTGAAGTGATGAATTAGGCGTGTGCACTCAGCTGCAGCATCACCCCAATACATCATGAACATCTCCGTCTGCTCGTAATGTTACAGGGGCCATCTGAATGAACGAGGCTGAATCAAACAGTAGCAACAGCAAAGCCATTTACCGATCTCAGAGCGAATCAGAAGTGGGAACTACGCCACTCAGTGTTCACATGGGCGGGGCCTGATCACGATCCAGAGCGAATCAGAAGTGGGAACTACGCCACTCAGTGTTCACATGGGCGGGGCCTGATCACGATCCAGAGCGAATCAGAAGTGGGAACTACGCCACTCAGTGTTCACATGGGTGGGGCCTGATCACGACCCAGCAAACTGGACGGCATTTGGAATGAAATATATTGAATGTGATTTCATCTTTGAAGAAGAAGCCCGTCATGGGGGAAGTAAAACAGGAACATGACTACTCACCCTCGGCAACGAACAGCAAGAGTGCAATAAAGCTGATGATGTCCATAGGTCTTCAGAAATGGACATGCCAATTTTCAAAGCCTATAAATTCAAGCAAACATCTAAGTAAACATGAAAATGTTCACACGCGTACCACGTTAAAGAAGAGCTAGTAAAGTAACCTTGGAATTAATGCTTTTATTCCTTTAAAAGAAGCTCAGAGTTGACCGTCATTCTATAAGGCTGTTTCTCCTGGCTGTAAAATCAGGCTTTGCAAAGCTTCATCTGAGCCTTTGATTAAACATGAAATAAGACTTTAGGAATTAAGAAATTATGTTTATGTTATTCACACGTTAACTAACTGAGAAAAAAAAGACCATCTGTAATCTGTAAAATGTTACGTTTCATTTAGGACTAGTTTCAGTCATCTGGCCATTAGCGTCCACCTCTGACCTCTGACCTCCGTTTAAACGGAAGACACTTACCTGAGAACCCGACACAAAAGCTTATTCAGTAGAATCCTTCATTGATTCTCTTCCTGTAAATCAGACTGAAGTAGGTGTGAAAGCAATATCCTTCGCCTATGTCACCCAGCGACCTGGAAAGAGGACAAAGTCCAACAGCATGACTGTTCTTATCAGACCAGTGTGAGAGGAACAGAACCAGACAAACCCTCCCTACTTTGCATACAGCCCTGTCTCTACCAAGCCTGTGGGCTTTTACTGGGGTATTACTACCATCCCACCCAAGGTAGCCCATGTAGTGGAATGATTATTTCTTGAGGCGGTGAACTCAAAATCAACCTGTTTGTTTTAGGTTTCACCCAGTGCAGTTTCACTCACATTGAAAATGACCCACCCACACAAAGGAACCCCACCCAATATATCACAGTCAAATGTTTGGAGGAACATCTGCTGTTGATTTGCTCGGATGCAGGTGCGTACTGCAGACAATAAGCCTTTGATGTGAGTCAACACGACACCACGGGAGCACCGTGTCCTCGCTGAACGGATTAAAACACCGATCTGCCTCGCGTGCTCGCAGCCCAGCCGGCTGAAATGTCACCACAGCGGCAGAAGCAAGCGCGCGCAGATGGCCGTTAAAGTCAGAGATTATCTGCAGAATTCCGCGGAGCTGCTGGGAAGTATCGCGCGTTCCGTCACCTCGACAACAACAACTTTCGTCCAGTCGTACCGAGAACCTGCAATGTCTCGTGATTAGGAGGAGGGAGAATGGTGTCCAAATGCTCGTGTTTTATTCGCGAGGGTAAGGATGGCGCGAGCTGCATCTATAGGGGATCTACACATTAGCGGAGCGCAGGGCAGGTGTGGCCTGTTGACGCAGGTGAAGTGTGAGTTCTCCCACTGTGGGCAGGTATGAGGTAATGGCTCGTGCCTTAGTTTCACCAAGATGAGAGCTCACACATTTGATTAGAGTCAGTGGGGAGGACAAACCCAAGGTAAAAAAACATGGAAATACGTTGGCGTCCATCATACAGCAGGCCAGGAATACTTCGGTCTTTTGTATGCTGACTATAGGCCGTAAACCCATGTGTGGTATTCCGTACAGTGTGTACATGACGTTCACTGGTGCACTATAGTACGAAAAGGGTTAGTTGACATACAGTGCATCGGTGTGAAGCAGATGTGTGTGTGTGTGTGGTTCCTCCGTGTGGTTCTTTCCTTGTTCTCAGTCCTGCCACCACTGCTCTCGTTTCCACCAGTAGGCTATCTGTCTCCGGCCCAGGACTCACGGAATCGTTTACATTGCGTCAGGAAACGTCACTGGACGGCGCTCGGCCTGTGATTCCGCTCCAAACAAGCGGACACTGTAAACAACGCCGTAAGGTAGATGTCGCGTGTGTGTCACCATTCTCAGATTTTTAGTCAGTAGCCTCGAAGCAAAACAGCTACAGTAACTAAATTGTTTGTCAATGCATGACTTGAATTTATAGAAGCGATGATATTTTGACTCTTGTTAATCTGAGCGTGTCTGCAAGAGGCTATTTTGAAGATTCAGTGGGTATGTTTCATATATAAATCGTGACAAGAATCTCATGTTATTACAAAAGAAATCCAGACATAAGGATCACGTGCGGAACTGCCAGCAGAATGAGTCTTAGCCTTTGTTGCCCTCTAGTGGTTACAACAATGACACAACAACTTACAGTCGCTCGGTGAAGATTTGTGCCCGATACGCTTACAGCAATGTTACACCCACTACTGAGTCATTACCATGGCAGCGCTTTTTTCTGTCTCTCTCCATCCAAACGATCGCACACAACTTCAGTTATGTTGAGTTCTGTGTGTTTGATGTTGTTATCGTTACGGAATAAGTCATGTGGATGGTATTTTCCTAAAAGAACGCACCCAAAATGTATTTACGTGTACGTTATGTACGTAGGTTAATGTTTAAACACATTTTTGTAGCCGCAGTATAAATAATTCGAATTTTGGTGCCTGTGAAAAACCATGTGCATGGTACAATGTATCTGATCGGAATACCAAATGAATGAAATGGATTTGTGCCCCTACTGTCCGTCAGATGCGGCCTGAAAGTCGTGGGGGTGGATATGCCGGGGACGCTCGTGCCGAGCACAAGCGCAGTGTTGTAAGGCAGGGATGGAATTATGATACAAGCAGCGATGTCGCCAACCGTGTTGTGGAGGAGGGGATTCCCCTAGAAACGCTCGCGACTGGTCATTTCAGCTCTTCTTAACGGCTGGCTAAATTGAACAACTTGTTGCATGTTTTAATTCTCGTGCTAATGCAATCCAATATCTTATTGCACCGATTGTGCGCGTGCTATGACTGCGGGATGAGACAACACACGACCACAAAAACAAGTCAATCAACCACAGAAAAATCGCAGAATCGCAGGATCTGATTTAACAAGGCCTTTGGGCTAGGGATATTTGTTAATACAGCACTTAAAGCATGACTGTATTATATACCACAGTGCCCTTAGACCTGTGTGCTTTCGTACCTTGCGATCTTGGTTCCTATTAACTCTATTGCGTATAGACATTACACTGTCTCCATATGTCTGTCTTCGACTTCATTTTGTATGTCGTGTGAGTTAATTAGCTATGGATTTCTGAGGGTGCCCATAATTACTTAATTACACATAATTACTTTAGCCTACCGCTGAGGCCGAATTATAGGACCGCCGGAGGCTATAAGAACAGACCTTAGCAAAATAAACTCAGATCCTGGTACCGTATGGCAGATGTACAGAAAACACATCATCATATATATGCCAAAAAGAGAAGGAATACCACTTTACACTCTATAGCTTTCAACACATTAGAATTAGAATTATCATTATATTATGTATAATGAGAGTTGGGTATATAACAGTTTCACAAAATGAATTTCACTCATTTCTAAGCATAGATTTGAATTCTGTTCATATCTTCCCTCGCACCATCTGCTATGTGCACGTCCCATGCTATATAAGCTATGTGAGCTTACCAGCTTCTCTAGATGGAAAGGCGGAGAAATCCCCTTACTAGCCAGTAAAATCACTGGGTCAGCACAATGCATCTATCCTTACGCCCCACACTCTAGCGCCCCCTACTGGGGTGCTATGATACAATGACCTGTAAGAGATTCAGTTTAAAATCTCCTGTGAATTTCACATTTGTCTGTAGCTCAGATCATGCAATTGAATAAAAGGGACAACTTTTTTAAAATGTCCCAGTCAGCCAGATGACATTCACCATTTGAAAACTGGTATACTCATATTTTCATTTTGAGGTACTTAAACTTCTTTAAACTACTTTAATTAATTAATCTAGTCAATTTGTCAGACTGGCCCTTTGAAGGAAGAAAAGCCTAGTAAATGCCACACTGATTTCTCTGGCTCCTGATTGGTCCACATTAGCTACCCCCGTGCACCGTCTGCACATTAATTCCCGCCCCTGTGTCTGTGAATGTAATCAGCTCATCTGTAGTCAGTGTATAATGTCCACATATGCAGGGTGTTCCAAAAGTCAGAAAACCCATATAAAATGAAAGGAGTTAATTTCTCACCCTTTCAGTTTAGCACAAGCAACAATAATTCTGAACAATAATTCTGTCTTTAAGATGAGACACCATATACAGTACATCTATACCTACCTATCTAATTTATATCATATATATATATATATATATCACCCATACAGCCCCATCCTCCTCCAGCCAGATGCTTCCCGGCTGTCAGTCACCAGTAACTCCACCAATCACGACGCACAGAGCACCTCCACGGTCACAATCACCCATTTATTATCATTCACTGCTGTACCTCGTTGTACCTGCCCTACGTAAGCCCACGGAAACATCCACCCCATGCTTTGCATTGACCTTCTCCAGCCTATGGACACCTTTGCCTTTTTAACCTTTTAAGGCGCAGGGGTATGAAGAGAGAGACAGGTACAGGGGGCAGGAGTATGAAGAGAGAGACAGGCAGGGGGATGAAGAGAGAGACAGGTACAGGGGGCAGGAGTATGAAGAGAGAGACAGGCAGGGGGATGAAGAGAGAGACAGGTGCAGGGGGCAGGGGTATGAAGACAGAGACAGGTGCAGGGGGCAGGGGTATGAAGAGAGAGACAGGCAGGGGGATGAAGAGAGAGACAGGTGCAGGGGGGCAGGGGTATGAAGACAGAGACAGGTGCAGGGGGCAGGGGTATGAAGAGAGAGACAGGCAGGGGGATGAAGAGAGAGACAGGTGCAGGGGGCAGGAGTATGAAGAGAGAGACAGGCAGGGGGATGAAGAGAGAGACAGGTGCAGGGGGCAGGGGTATGAAGACAGAGACAGGTGCAGGGGGCAGGGGTATGAAGAGAGAGACAGGTGCAGGGGGCAGGGGTATGAAGAGAGAGACAGGTGCAGGGGGCAGGGGTATGAAGAGAGTGACAGGTGCAGGGGGCAGGGGTATGAAGAGACAGACAGGTGCAGGGGGCAGGGGTATGAAGAGAGTGACAGGTGCAGGGGGGCAGGGGTATGAAGAGACAGACAGGTGCAGGGGGCAGGGGTATGAAGAGAGTGACAGGTGCAGGGGGGCAGGGGTATGAGGAACTTTAGCCCCCTCCTCCCCAAAGAAGCTTTGATCATCCTACTGAGGTCACCTTAGCAGCACAATCTTAATAGTCACCTATTAACACCTAATATTAATCACCTAATAAACACCTATTGTGCATGATACCCATCCAACTTCAAGCGCTTTCCATTTCCAACACAAAGGGAAATTAACGTATGAAGGGCTACATGGAAAAAGTTGCAAAAAAAGGGGTCAAATTTTATTTAAGATTGTGGGATGATATAATTACCATACTCGATCCAATAATGATGGTATAATTACCATACTCAGTCCGAATCAGTGGAATAAACATGAACCAACACAGCAGCCATCCACAGGGTCATTGTGGTACTTTGGAGTCTTCAAATGTTGCACGTTTTCTTTTCCCAAGGCAGCAGCGCGCGCGCGATAGGCCGCACTCTGCACGTGTTTACACTGCCTGCATTTGTTATGTACACACTGTTGCTATAGGTTGTACTTGTTTGTAATGGAGGCCCCTTCCTTCCCGTCTCTGTTCCTCTGCGGATGGAGATCAGGGATAGCAGCAGGAAGCTGCTGTGTCCGAGAAGCCCCGCCCCCTCCCCCGCCCCTAAGCAAAGCGAGCTCCCACCCTGTTGTCTGAAACCAACCTGCCAATCTCACTTCCCCGCCCACTCTCTCTCCAGACCCCGCCCCCAGCCACAGAACGTATGCGCAAACCAGCCCCGCTCATGGAAACATGGAGGTGCTTCATGAACGGGAGGCGATGTTTTCCCGCCAGAAAGTTCATCCTGAGGAGCTGGAAGCCGCCTGTGCTCCGTGGGGGAGGGTGAACGTGTCCGAACGGACGTGTCTGTCCCCTTGTTGGCTTACATAGCCGCATTTAGGGTTCGTGGGGAAAAGAATGATCGAGGTGAAAAAGACACTGTTACGTAACATGGATAATTAAATGATATCTGTAGGCTACTTGACATTTTATGTGTGCGACTGTGTAAAGGAGCATGCATGTGTTGGATCCTAGTAATTACATTTAAATCGTACCGTGTATTGTAACTGCTGTGTTTGTACAATACAAAGTTTCAGTTCACTGGAGTAGTTGCGAGTGTTGTTACCACGTAATACGGCTGAATGTAGCTTATAACTTGATATTATGTTTTACATGCGCTGCTTATTTTTTTTATTCTGACATTTCAAGCTGATTTTTCTTATTTCATTCTGTTATCTGTAAAATTCAACCATCGTAGATATGAAGCTCCGGCGGTCTCTGTCCAGAATGACGCGAATGCCCTCGACATTTTTAACTTATTAACGCAAACTGATTGATTTAATGTTTATCCCATTACACAACAGGGGGAAAGGCGTGTAAATTAAACACACAGGTACATGCAGAGACGGTTAAAACGTGATTATAGTGTTTGATGTATTTCGTAACATTCTTTGATTCGCAGGCATTTCGGCAGTGACGTTTGGAATAAGTCAGGTCGCATTTGGGCAGTGGAAGATCACAGTCGTACAAGCGATTGCCGAGCCAGAATATGCAGCCAAGCCAACCAAAGCTTTCTAAAAGTAGGACAGCTCATTAAAATAAAACGGAGAAAGGGAAACAGCGCCATCGAGATTTACCAAACATCCCCTCACCTGCAACTACAGGCTAGCTAACATGACTACATGCAGAAAAGGGCGATTTGGTGGTCTTGCGTTTAAGCATTCATCCCCCAGCACTCCGTCGCCATCTTGCTCCTTTAGCGCTTCTTTGCAGCTCAGAAAGTCTCCTGGAAATGTGCATCACCTATGTGGTCAACCACTTCATGCACGCCGCCATGCACACACGAACACACTTTAAAACGAAGAAACCAAACCGCAGATTATAGTACTGCCTTTAAGAAGTGCTTTGGACACGAGGGGGTTAGACAACGGGATATTTAGAAAAAGCTGACATCTTGAAAGGTACGTTGTGATCAACATAAGCGAGACGAGTGTGTTTTTACACTCGGACTTGAGTCATTGCTGAAACAAATAATACACCGCTGATTGGCACGCAGAGGCGCCCACACAGGTATCTTGCTATGATTTGAAAATGTGTTGTCGACTCCAAAAGCCAATCAATGGGAGCTGGAGGCGGAGAGAGGCTCGTCAGGTCGCTGCTATAATGAAGTGAATAGGGAAGAAGGAGGGGAGAATCCAGTCCGGTTTGAGCTAGTTTTTGTTTCGATGGAACATTAACGTCTTCCTACACTGTTGGGACATACTGTGTGAATCTTTTAGCGAGCTAAGCACAGTTATTATTTAACTGTTTTACTCATCTTTATATATTTTTTTCTGTGTATCCCGTATCTCTTTGTTTAAAAAAAGCGCAAAGACAGCCATGCCCAAAAGGAGCAAAGTAAGTGTTGGACTTCAATTAACGACGAGTCGTCTTTTAAATAGCAGTTTGCAACAGGGCAGAAGCCGCAGGAGTTGTTTGGGCGCATTAGTGCTGGAGGTCTGTGCAGTGTGCGCCTGCACTGTGTTTAGTTCTGCACTGGCAGGTCCGAGTGGAAATGTAGCGATCAGTGTTTTGATTTGAGCAGTGGCGGTTTTAGTGTGCGGAGGCTGAGATTTCCCTCTGCCTCACTGTGTGTCTAATTGGAGATCGTGTTTGCATTCCCGTTTTAACAAAGAGCTAAGAGGACGGTGATTTTCCTCAATATTTTAGCAATTGTTTACAAATGTATGAATTACAGATCCACACAAAGGAGTATAACTAGGGGTACTTTTTATGTTTCTTTCGTCTACAACCGTAGCCTGTATGTGATTGAACATTCTAGATAACGTAAATTAATTTTTTAAGAATTGATTTGTACTTTATAATTTTCCTCATAACATCTATCCCGCGTACCATTTCCCTGATATGCGTGGAAAACATTTGAAGCGAATGTACGTGCATGGAAACACTCGACAAACGCCGTGTTGGTGTCATGGCTGCCGTGTGCAGTCGATCGTTTAACACTCGGAATGTGGAGGGAAAGCGTCCGTGTATTGTGTTTGGAGGCAGCAGATTGGTGTAAATATTAAATACGTCAGTTTCTTTATTGACGTTGTAAATGCGTCGCCACAACATTTGATCGTGCAAGTCTGAGGTTAAGCAATGGCGATTCTTCTACATCATAGCGCCGCTGGTGTTTCCAAGTGCTCGAGCCTATTCTCCTGACTTGAAATGGCTGTGCACGTTGCAGTGGTGCATTAGAATAGGTGGCGGTAATGCAAAAGTCATATGATATCGCGCAGGGCGCTTTCTTGCGGCCGGCCAAATCTTCGTGTCTGTAGTGCCTACATTGATGTGTAAGGGGGCGGGGCGCCGCGCTCCCTCTGCCGGTGCGTAGAGAGGAGCCACTACACAATACGGGCAATGGCGCGCTGAAAGATCAACACAGGACAAGCCTACTTTTTAAAAGCATTTTTAAGTAATAGATTCAAAATATTTTACATCACATATGGTCATATGGACGTCACGATGATGTAGAAAAGTTATTATTATGTATTTTTACATTTACCCTCATTCACTTTGCAGGCGAACAATGACAGTACTGAAGTCAGTGAGGTAAGCTGCCTCTAAGTGTATAATTACTGAGTTAATAATATCTATACGTTTAACAATAACTTAAAAAATAAAAGTTATTATGGCAGAAATAACATTTGTGTTACATTATTGGGTTTTTTTTTTCAGCCTAAACGGAGATCAGCAAGATTGGTAAATGTAAGCAGAATTACAAAAATATTTGAAATGAGCAACCAATTCAATTAGCAAAATACAGTATTGATTTTATTGTGTTTTTTCCCCAACCCTGATGTTTAGAAACCTGCTCCTCCAAAGGCAGAGCCCAAGCCAAAGGTAACCTGCATGTCCACACGTTCTGCTCCACTATGGACGCACGTGCTAGGCTGAAACAGTTTCTAAATGCAGTAAACGTGTGTTGTGTGTAGAAGGCACCTGTCAAACCCAAGAAAGCCAAGGAGCCAGAAAAGGCAAAGGATGAGCAGAAGAAGGAAGACGTCCCTGCTGAGAACGGCGAGGCCAAACCAGAGGACGAGGTGCAGGCCAAACCCTTTAGCTTTTATGGACACACTGGACCCAAACTGGGCAGTCATGGTCTGGTGGTTAGGGAACCGGTCTTGTGACTGGAGGGTCGTGGGTTCGATTCCCAGACCTGAGGCCATGACTGAGGGGCCCTTGAGCAAGGCACCTAACCCCAACTGCTGGTCTAGGGCTGCCCACTGCTCTGGGCACGTGTGCACCACAGCCCCCTAGTGATCACTAGTGTGTGTGTTCTGACTGCACAGATGGGTAAATGTGGGGGACAAATTTCGATTGGGGTGAAAATCACAGTTGACTAATGTGGCCATCTTAACCCCATTGGCTTTTAGGGACACACTGGGCTATATGAACGCAGTTGGGTTTTCAAATGGTTATAAATAGTTAAAAATTGTTTTCCAGGCACCAGCAACAGAAGCTTCGGACCAGAAAGATGATGATGCAGCAGAATAGCAGCTGCCGGGTCATCTCTGATCAGCTGCCGGGTCATCTCTGATCAGCACTCCCTGTACCTCTTTTCTTGTACAATTCAGGGGAATATTTTTATCTACTATTTTCTAAAGGCAGGTTTTTTAGTAGTTTGATTGTAGAGACACATTTTTTATGAAAGAAAAGATGCATTTTGAGAGGGATTTCATCGCATCCCACATTTTTACATCTCCAGAACAATTATCGTCATTGAAAATGTCAGGGGTGTTTGTTTTGTTGTTTTCTTTCGAAGTGAGAGGGATGAGGCAGGTTACCGAGCCTTGCACATGCAACCGCGGCGTTCACAAAGACAGTTGGGAAACGTTTCAGACTTGCCCGAATGACTAACATTCCATTGGCTCTATGAGGGATTTTTTTCTGTGTGTGTGTGTGTGTGTGTGTGTGTGTGTACATGCGCATGTGTAACCTGTGTGTGTGAGGTGGGGAGGGAGGTGTGAATTACTCATTGTTTATTGTTTATAATGAGAATGAATACATGTAGAATGTTTGTAAGCTGTGTTCCATATGTTAACTCTTGTACCAATGCAGTTTTCTCTAACCATTCTGCTTAATAAACCTTATATCTAGTACTGGAGTTCTTCATGTAAGGCCTGTGCATTGCGTGTACTGATTTTGTCTCTTCTGTGATAGCACCACAATAGATTTGTATAGCTGTGAAAAGGACTTTTTGACTTTATATGCAGTGTGTAATGGTACATTGTCAGGATGGTAAAATGTTGTCCTTAGCAAAGCTAATACGTACTTAATTTTGAGTAAATCGTTATTGATACGCTAAGTCTTGGTCCCTTCTGGGGGTGATCAGATGATCAATCGTAAAATCTCAAACTGTACTGCACTTATACCAGCAGTAGCAATATTCCTGTGCAAGTACAAATGTACAGTTTCTTTTTGATCATTGTTAATAGATGTATCTGTGTATTGTTTGGTTAAAATAAGCCAATAAAATTGGTTGTGACACCTGTTCCTCATTCCATGAATAGTTATATAGTTAAATATGTGTGTGTGTCTATATAATATATATATATATACCTTTTGTTTAAAAGTTTTTGTTCAGACCTCTGCTGTAGTATGTTACATTAACTACTAAAGTAAACAAATAATAGCAAAAGCAGATTCAACATAGTTAATCACGAGGTATAAACAGCAGGTATAGCTAAATGGTCTTGCATGACATGGCACGTAGTTACAATGTTATAGTGAATACTGCAACTGTCTTATCATTAAGCAGCATCCAAAAGTTTAATCAAAATGTGATTGTCTATGTGATTAAGGGGCTATGCTATGCAAATTAACCCCTCTTTTCTTAAGACTATTATCTTAATCTCATTATTTTAGGGAATTCTGAGAACAGAAAAGGGCTGAGATCATGCAAGTCTGCCTGGCAGGATGTAACTGCAAACAATAGCCAAGAGCTCAAGTCAGCTAGGAAATCTTTGATTTTTTTATTGAACATTTCCTAGAATTGGTGTCTGATTGTTCTAAACTCTAGAATAGTCTGTTAACAGCTTTTGTTTCTACAACTTTGTGAAGATTTATGTAAGTTTTAGGGTGTGGGTATCCTTTTGGGCTCCTGTAATCCTGTAATATTATTTTGTTACATAACAGGTACCAGTGGCAAAAATGATTTCGTCCGCTTTATACTATGAACATGTCCAACAATTCAGACTTACTTTTGCAAAAGGTCAATTGTTAAAATTGCTCCCTTTTTTGAAAGCCAAAAGACTTCTGAATCAGGAATATACAAAATTAACATGCGTTAATTGCATTAACATCCCTTTTAAAAATATTCCTAGATAAATCATGAGTTGTTTTATGTGAGTTTGCAGTTTTCCAAAATGTCTAACACTAGATATTTGCTTTATGTCTAGTGTCAGCATCAGTGCTTCATAACCGTAGAACGTCTGTGTTAGTTGCTGAAATATGTTAGGAAGAGAGATATGGAGGAACATTGCACATTTGGATACCTTTCAGCCTAAATTTGGGGTAAATAATAATAATAATTTAGTTATAATAATAATAATGTACTTTAGACCAGTACAGTATGTCGCTGTTGGTTTTAATACAGTCCCAGCTGTGAATGGGAAACTGATGGTTCCAGTTAGTCCAGTTGATTTGTGGGTAGTTCTTCATAGCAGCCTGACTCAACCCATCAGGTATCAAACCCCTCGTCTTGGTCTTGTCGTTAAGGGAACCGATCTTGTGACCGGAGGGTTGTGGGTTCAATTCCCAGGTCTGAGGACATGACTGAGGTGCCCTTGAGCAAGGCACCTAACCCCAACTGCTCCCCGGGCTAGGGCTGCCCACCGCTCTGGGCACGTGTGCACCACAGCCCCCTAGTTATCACTAGTGTGTGTGTGTGTGTTGTTTACAGTATACAGAAAGCACAACTGTAAATATAGTTGGACCCAAACACTACTTTCATTAGGCCTCTGGTGTTTCTTAGTGTTTTTAGATTTAGGGTTTCGTTCAAAGTTAGTAGATCTGATTTGTTTTTACAGAATAAAAGAAGGTAAATTAAATTAATGTACACTTTGTGCGCATGCTCATCTTGCATTTTAAGGAAAGTGTTGAAGTGAAACATGCGGTTTCCTTAACGGTGTGTCTAACGGGGTTGCAAGATTTATTGCAAAAAAACGTTCATTCAAACTGAACTACAGTGGTATTGAACTTGTGAGGGAATATACTTAAATTGAAATTATGTTACATTTCCGTTCACTGATAATTCCGTACAGGGTGACCGATGCGCCAGGTCGTAAATCTGTTTGGACGCGAAAGCGCAGGCGAAGAAGCTAAACTAACTCGTATGTGAGAAAGCAGAAATCTTGTCAACGCCAACGTTATAAGAGCATTAAACACACGCCAGGACGGACACTTCATCACGCAGCTTTATAGGGAAGATTAATATGCGATTCTGACAAACTGACAAACAACAGGTAATCTGGCCTCGTCTGTCAGTGCAATCCACACGACTGACCCATAACTGCTTGTCATTACTTCTGAGGTTTTCTGTGGCTCAACTGTAGTCTTCTTGCATGAGATTTTTCCATCGATCACTTTTCAGAGACTGTGATAAAGTTTAGCGCTGCTTACTGAGAAACTCGGGCAGGTACATTTCACAGACTGTTCGGCTGTCGTTGTAAATGTAAAATAATGGAAGGTGAAACATTTAATCTGATCTGCATTTCTTCTTTTCTGGCTTTACAGAACTGCCAGAGATTTCAAGATGATGAGGGATATGAAGTCAAAAACTCATTCTGTGAACTCTTTATGTTTTCTTTGCAAATGGATGATTTTTCTGTATCTGTCACTTGCTGGAAAGCGCATTCTTGACATATGTACTTTGGACTGAATACAGGAGCTAATGGCGTGGGATCACCCTTTCCTCTGTAGCGCCATTTGAGGTGAGAAGTAAGTTCACCTGCCTTTCCTAAACCCTCAATTTGACAGCAGAAATGTACAAGGGGATCACCTCTAGTAAGTGGTTTGTCTGAATTTCACACATCCACTTCTGGGTAGCTACAGCTATGAGCCACATATTTTCTATATGGATGGATGGTTGAGTATTGGTTGTGCTGGGTCAGGTGTGTTAACAGTAGCTGTGCTGTTTCCGGGGCAGCTGGCTGGGTGAGCCACTTGGGGGGCTGAGGTGCACTGAGTAGATTCCTGGTTTCAGGTGCAGCGTTGCCCCAGCCCTGAACAGCCGCTGCTTCCCCTTGGAGCTTGTATGCAGGGCCTGGACGTGCTGCTCGGTGTCTCCTTCCACGCTGAGGAACCGATGGCAGGAGAGGTGTGGAGTGATGATGTCAGAAAGCCGGTGAGATCAGCGTAGTGTTAAATAACAGGTGGCTGGAAACAGCAGATTAGATCTCATCATTACTTTTTTGCTGGTGGCATACAGACATTTGAATTCTAAAATTATTAGCTCCTGTGCAACAATTAAATTTTTTTCAGTTACGTATTAAGTGTAGATCGTTATTATGTCATTTTATTACGATGAAAATTGTATATTCCACGTACTACAATGTCTCACTGACTGGTTAGTGATGGTTATTGTCAGGCTGTTCTTCATGAGACAGAAGGGCTGCTGGGATACGTTTACTGTGACTTCTGCCATCCTGATGAACCACAGCAGGTAAAGACCCATGTTGTCCCTCTGCTGCTCACCAGAGCTGCTCCTCACATTTCGTACTTGGACTCTGGCCTGACAGGATTGTCACTTCACTATCCGTGGAGGGCGGCTGAAAGCGGACGGACGGTACCAGCTGCCCGTGGTGGTTCTGATGCTGGGTCTACCGCCCCCTGCTGGCACAGCGCCTGCTCTTCTCACCCCTAGCATGGGGGAGAACCTCTTCCACGAGATGGGCCACGCCATGCGCTCCATGCTGGGCCGGACTCGCTACCAGCACGTGACGGGTGAATACTTATTTATTTACTTTTACCTAGTTCACTTTTATACTGTTGACCAAGCAAACAGGGTTCTTCAACTCTCGGCCTGATGGAGCACAGCACTGCAGTTTATTTCCAGTGCATAAGATAATGAATTTTATCTCATCAGCTAATTAGAAAACATTCTAGTTCATCTGAAGGACTGGAGGAAATGTTATTAACCTCCTATATAGAAGACCTTATGTTTTATTAACTCAGCTGTGTAATTAGCTAAAACAGTACAAAAATATAGTCTGGTTCAGTTCCCCAAGCCTGTAGATGAGGATGGAAGATACATAATCAAACTAAAACAGACAACACTCATCAACTTCAATTCATAAACGTTTGTTCAGGCACCAGGTGCTCCACAGACGTTTGCTGAAGTCCCATCTATTCTCATGGAGTTCTTCGCCTCTGAGTCAGTGTGCTCGCCACTACCAGACAGGGGAGGTACGTTACTACAGAGATGCTTATTTAAGACATTAGTTAAAAAGACACTAAAACAAATGGATGCTGAAGTGGCTTTGACGTGCAGCTGGAACAGGTCTGTGCCTACTGCAGTGCTTCCTCCATCTCCAGCCTCTGCCTGGGAACATGGCGTCCCACCTGTGCCAGTCCAAGAGGGTGTGTGGGGCTGCAGACACAGCTGCAGGCCAGCAGCTCTCAATTAAGACATCACACCTTGTAATTCTGTATGTGCTCCCATGTTCAACCACGACCAGGCATTGTCGGCTACGTACTGTACCTGGAACTCCAGGCAGGTCAGATGGACTCCAGGCTCGTTTCTCTTAAAATACAGATTTATTTTGTTCCTTTCAGATTTCCTATGCTGCCTTAGACCAGGTGTATCATGGCACACCAAAAAAATGAACCACCACTGAAATTCTACAAGATGTGCAAGGGAAGTTTTATGGACTACCACACGTTCCTAATACTGTAAGTCATTCAGTAAGATGTATTACTAAAGCGTTCATAGAACATCACTGATGCGTCCGACCTCAATTGTAGGCGTGGCAGCTGAGATTCAGCCGTCTGATTGGCTATGGGGCCAGGTACTACTCCTACATCCTGTCCAGGGCTATGGCGTCCATGGTGAGGAGGCAGTGCTTCCTGAACGACCCCTTTAATAGGTGAGGGGACCAACCTCCACTACACCTCCCGCCTGCACCACGCCAGACATGTTTGTGCATGTTCTACACAGCAGTTTTTCCAAACGCACAATCTGTCATGTTCTCAAGTTTCACACTGAAATTACAAGAGGTGGTACATTCCCTGCTTGTATTTGTAACATAATCCAAGTGAACAATTCAGTTGTGAAACAAGTTAAAAATTTAAATCATTTTAAAGCACTTCAGCCAAAATTCCAGCAATCATCAAACCTGGAAAACGCAACATTAAAATCTAGCAATTACAAGGGTTCCAAGCACCCAAACCCTCTTCCTGCGTCAGGGGGGCGAGCGTTTCCGCAGAGATGTTGGCACATGGGGGCGCCAAGGAGCACATACTCATGGTTGAAGGTAAACTCACCATTTCACCACTGTTCAGTTCCAATTTTAACTTTGACCCATCAATCAACTTTCCTGCCTTTTAGGAGCGCTACAGGGGACCTACTATTGAAGACTTTGTGGAGGCTCTAGTGTTGGACCTTTGATGTAGATTTTAACTGTTCAAGCCACTCGTCCATTCTGAGGTTTTCATGCACTCACAGAATGTCAACAGAAAAAAAATCCTATGATTTAAAGTGGTTTGAAACAATTAAGTACTATTGCTCTTACTTTCACCAACACGAGTCTGAATTTAGATTTACCAGCAGTCTGTTCACCACTGCCAAGCTTGGTCCAACATTCCTTTATTTACAGAAGGTCCAGCCTGGTACTTCCAACTCATTTTCTATCATTAAGATTTCAGATTATTTTCCCTAGTGACGTCTCTGAAATACCCAAAGGGCTGAAAGGTTCCCACTGACCAGGCAGGGGCTTCATTACATTACATTACTTCATTACTACAAGCATGTAATAAAACCTGAAGATGCAAAAACACCCAGAAACCTCAAATCAGACGCAAGTCAAAAGTCTTTGTTTTTCTTGTTTATTTAACTATACAAATTCCTCAAACATGCCGGAGTGGAACCTAAAAGGGCAAGAGGGGAAACCATGTTAGACCATCTTGGAGAGTAACACGTGGATTACACTGGGACAATGCCAATTACCTGATTATGCTAATGGACTGATTATGCAAATACCTGGACTGATTATGCAAATTACCTGATTATGCTTCCTTCTCTGGAGCAGCCTCATCAGTTCCCTTGGTGTTACGCGTGTAGATCACCTGAGCCCTGTGCTTTGACACCAACTTGATCATCCCTTAAATTGAGAAGAATAGATTAGAAAATAAGCCCTATAGTGACATTTGAAACTGCTTGTATCAAAATGCATAAGAGTATAAAACCATAACAGTAATTTTTCATGGATTATTGTTAAAATGCTCACTGCCAACAGCCACATGCGTACTGACGTTCTGAGCTGCACCGTTAAGTTCTGGAACATTCTCACCTTTGCCAAGCAGTTCAAGCAGAGCAGCCCTGGCAAGCGAGCCCCTGATCTTCAGCCTCTCGGACACCACGGCAGGCGTGATGAGCTTGTAGTTGGGGACTTCTTTGTACAGCTTGTCATATGTAGCCTTGTCGAAGAGGACCAGGTTGTTGAGCTTGTCCCTCACCTTTCCTTTGGACCACTTCTACTCCAAACAGGTAACAGGAAAATAAATAAATCAAAGGGTAAACTTTAAAAAGTCGAGAATTACCATGTGATTTGAATACCGACATTGTAGTATTATTATTAACGGCAGGGAACAGGCTCGTCCTCTAAAGAGCTGCCCAGCAAGCCGAGGCTCGGCGGCGGCTGCGGTACCTTCTTCTTCGCTTTGCCTCCGGACTTGTTGACTGGGTCCTTGTCCTTCTTGGACTTCCCAGAGTCCTTTTTCTGTTTCGTGTCCTTGGGTGGCTAAATCGACAAAAAAAAAACAAGTTGCACGTGAATAAAAGGCTTGCTTTTAAATGCGAAAATAAGATACGCATTTCAAACATTTAGTTTAATTAGTCTGGCTACTCCGGCCAAAGCAGTAAAATATAAAATATACAACATAAAACAGCGCTGGCCAACTGAATCAGTACGGCCTCGTGTGCGTTAGAGCCGTTAGCCACAGTGCTAACTGCGCCGTAGACACAAAATAACCAACTAAATAACAAATAATCAACATTTAGCACATTTTCTTTTTCACCGAAACGGCCTTAATCATTAACTATTGTACACAGCTGGACACACACCCTAATTGCAAAGTTAAATGAGATATTTTTTTAATTCGATCTAGGCTCCGGTACCGACCATGATGAAGCTCGGCGAGCTGCGGAAGAGAAAGGAAGTAGAGAAAAAGCCACATCCGCTTTGAGGAGCCACTTCTTCTTCGGCTGTATCACGGTAGGAATGTGGCTGTTCCAACACAGCACTGCCACCTACAGCACGCATTACACTATATATGCAGGCCATTTGACGTCCAAGTAAACAACCTGTACGTCTCGCTACGTATGAACGCGCCAGGGGACAAAGCCGTTATCACATTCTGACAGCGTCTCAGTATACGACAGTATTTCATTTACGCTTAATCGGTTTCTTTGAATTTCTTTGAATTTTTGAATTTATTGCTCCCTTCCAGAGTCAAGTCTTTGCTCTCAAGTATGGCACATACTCATACAAGTTTTCAAATTAGGGTTAACTTTAATAGTTAATAAATACAGTAATTTCATACATTGTGCTGCCTTATAAATGACAAAATGAGTTATTTGGCATTTCGAATTTCATCTTAGATTAATTTAGATGTTAGAGCTTACTGTTAAAATAAGTGGGGTAAAATGTATTCTGGTCATGAGACTTTTGACTTTATGAACTTTATGTAGCCTGTACTTTTTCAGTTCAGAAAAACAAATCCAAAATAGCAGTAGCAAAAATAAAGAGCCAATAAATGTTATTTCAGTCATTAAATATGCAGTATCTTGCACGTGATGAAGGAATGTGTAAGGTTAATGTAATGTAAATGGAACTGCAGTATTTACTCCTGTAAGCATTCATGCATCTTATCTCTGGCATTCTATCCTACTTTCAATGCAGTTATCTAGAATCTGTGTCCTCTCATTTGTGCTTAGAATGTCACAGAAAGTTTCACAAGAATTTCACATACAGCAATAATAGAGAAGTTGAAATACAGCTAATGGACTTTCTTCAAAGGCACATCTTATTCTTGTTTAATCTATCATTTTAATCTGCCATCCAAAAGGTGGCATTAAACCTCCTTCACATATTTAGTCTATATTAAAATAAACAATACTTACTGTCCATTTAAATTATTAACCAAACATACCACAAATGTTTTATGACCTGGATGTTTCTTAAATCTATCTAGAAACTACTTTTAGGCATACCTTACAAGCTATATTGCGCTGCAATAACTGTATAATCTGACAATTTAACTATTATTATTATTATTTAAGTGTTAATTATACCATGTTTTATTATTTTTCTTCAGTGGAAAGTGATGAAGGTATACTAAACATGTAAGCAGTCTGTTTCCATGACAATAAGATGAAAGAGCGCTTAACTAATGGCATACGTATGGAAAGCGCAATTTTCAGAACTGATTGTAAAAAGCCACTGTTTGTAAGATCAGCGTCCATGATCCATTTGTGGAGATCAGTCAGATCAGGGTCCATCATCCGGTTTTGGAGATCTCGGGGTTCATCATCAGGTTTTGGAGATCTCGGGGTCCATCATCAGGTTTTGGAGATCAGTCTACCTTTTTGTGCTCCCGCCCCATCTTGGTCCACATGTTGCGAAGTGCAAAGAAGCAGACGGTGGTGAGTGTGCAGGTCACCTCAGCTACCCAGAACGCAGAGTCCCAGCTGTAGTGCTTAGCAATGGTGCTGAACGGCAGCCCAGCAAGGAAGGCGCCAACTGCAGCAAAACAGTCAGATATTCATGTGACCTTTTCCCAGAAGGCTCGGAGTCCTTCACAACAAGCACTACATTCAAACAAACGGAGTTACTGACCAACCACTACCAACAATGTGTTTTAAGCAAGATATAAGAAATATGGCGTAAAACAAATATAGACACCTACCATTTGCCATGAGGGCTACAATGGCATGTGATGTTCCACAGTAGTTGGAGGGGGCACTTTCATTGGCAATTACCCCAAACAACGCGATTGGACCATATGAAGAGAATCCAAAAACAGCACCTAGGGCAAGTATCCAAATCTAGATGTAAGAGAAGATTTAGGGAGTTGACCCAAGGTTCAAAATGCTTTTAAATAAATCATAATGCATTATGGTCTACATTGGGGATCTGCAAGTCTTAAGAATGGGTTGTAGCTAAACTATGCATTAAAGGGGTTCTCAAAGAAGGGTTAGAGCTCTCTGGTTAACACTGTTCTAATTAAACTGCAAAGATTTCCACACCTCCTTCTCAGAAACACCAGTGAGGACCGAGACTGGATGAAGAGCAATGACCCACAATGGAGTTTCCTAAAAAAGATCAGATCTTGATGTCAGGAAAGTAGTAATCATGTGTAATCATGGGATCAAGTAGTACCAGATAATGTATGTTTCAGGTCTGTAGAGATGGCCCTTAACAGTGCTACATCCATGCTACGTAGTATAAATAGAGGCTGATGTACCATGGTTAGCCAGTATGTGTGTGTCAAAAGTTACTTTAAGGCCAAGCTTCCTAATCCTAAAATCTCCCTGACTCAAAATGTGAGCTAATTTGCAAGTCTAATTAGAATAGTGGTTTAATATCAGTATATCAGACCTGGAACAGCAGCAAAACAAACCAAAAACACTGTTTTTTACCTTTTCCTGTACTTATCAATCAATAAATTAACCTGCTTACCGTTGGGTCCTCTGGTGTAATGGTGACCCGGAAGAGATACATAGACACAGCCATACCCGCCATCATAATTAAGAGGAGGCCATGCCGAGGGTTGCCATGGGTACCTAGTCCTTGCTATTAAGAGACAACAGGAAGTTCAGATGCCATGCTATGCAGATAAGCTGTATTTATGTGGGCTTGCTGGGTGTTTACAGTGCTGTGTTTACCCACTCGTGCAACAGCTCGGTCAGACAGGAAACCTGCCGCAATGTTCCCAGCAAATCCACCCAGTTCCAGGGCACTCATGTATGAACTGCCTACACACACCGAAACTGCAGTGAGTCGTCCGCTTACGATGTGTCATATTTCACTGAACATGTCCCAAAAAACAATAACCGCACATCAGCTGGATGGAAAAGACTCCAGTAATCCACTATGGGGTCTCCCTCCGTCCCAGACTCACCCATCAGAGCAGACTGGCCTTTCTCATGCATGAGGAACAGTTGTCCCCAGTCAGTGCACGCAGTCTTCACTCCAAACACCACCAGGTATGCGAGGGACAGCACCCACAGGTAGGGCGAGAACAGGAAGCCTTTAAGAGTGCTCTCGTCGTTTGGGGCTTGGGAGAGAGGAACGAGCAGAGCATCAGAACAGCGCCGTTTTCTGACACGAAACCAAAAACCGTCTGCTGTGTGACACGCGTCCGGTTTGTAGCCCTTTTCAAAAGTTGTGCCGTTTATTACAACTCGTCTGTGCATTGTGACATTTGTTGTTCTTATTTTAATTGCTCCGGCTTCGTAAACCGTGCAAGACGTACAGAGACTGTGCGGCCCCCCAGGACACCCGTACCGCCGTTGTTGGGCGCGGCCTGGCTGGTCCGCGGCTCCACGCTCGGCAGGCCCACGTCCGCAGGCTCGTTCCTGACCAGCAGCAGGCAGACGAAGGCGAAGGCCATGCAGATGAGGCCAGATACAGAGATAACAGCCCTCCAGCTGTAGTGTTGCGCCAGCACGGTGGTGAGAATGGGGCCCAGACTGCCTGCCAGGTTCATGCTGCAGGACAGGACTGCCCACCAGGTTCCAAACTGGGATGGCTCGAACCACTGAGAGACAAATGGGGGGGGGGATTCCAAAGCACAATGTTATCACTATGGTTATTGCAGGCTGTACATATTGTGATGTTATGGCCAATCCAAAGGTTGCCATACGAGTGGTAGATGTCAGACATTCACAGCTGCCACTTGACTACTTTTGTATGAAGAGGTGTTGTGGTATGTGTGTCCACATTTCTCAGCTGAGCGTGTTATGGGAACGTGCCCCCCTATGAATACCAGCCTCTGTAACCCAAAACCTCTCACAGCACAAAGCAGATTTACTCCCCCTGTCTCATCTACAGCTTCTTATGTCATTGTACACGAGAAACAGGAGGAAGTCCACATTATTTGGGGTTCAAAGCTCAAAATCTGTTTCTCTTCACATTTTAAACCAAAGTGGAAACATTTTTTAAACTACCTTAATACAAACCAGCTCACTCATTACACAGGACACATATCAGTACTTGTCAAATGCTGCTACGTGTGCAACCTTCATCTTTACTGCAGGGTCAAGTCCCCATGGGCAAGATGGCCAAAGTACCATGGCGGTCACAATGCCATATTGTGACCAACAGGTGCAGACCAAATAGCTTCATGGTGGAGCTTCAGGGGCTAATTATGTAAAGGGTCCAGCTCACAGAGGAGGGGCTCGTGACATTTAAAGCGTGAATACCGGCTGCTTTTGGGCAACGTCTGCAAAAGGTGGTGAGTTTGGCTAAACATCCTCATACCTTCCGCAGCACTTTGCCACAGGGCGGCCAGCCACAACCCTGCCCCAGGCCGTTGATGAACCAGAGCCCCGTGAAGGCCGCGACCGAGGAGGACGAAGAGAAGAGCACGTTGATGCCCCCGACGATGAAGAGGCCCACGGAGAACAGGCAGCGCGCACTGAGCTGGTCGGACAGCACGCCGCTCACAAACTTGCTGATGGCGTAAGCCAGTGTTTGGCTGCTGGTGATTAGCCCTGGGCCACAGACAGTGGAATGGGTCAAACGGTACTGAGGATGTCCTCGCTAGGCCCAATATGAACAGTACACAACGCCCCACTGTTCAGATAACAGCAAACACGATCAATGAAACAGAATCAGCAGGGCTATGCTGTATGAAGGTGTAAAGTTACTGTCAGCAACCACTGCACCTGCTATGGCTACTTACTTTGCGATACCAGCATTTGCATAACACGCCCATTACAAAACGTAATATTTAAACACTGTGCTTTTCCCGTTAGCTCTGGGATGGACGTAACTGTGTTAAAATAATCAACATGAAGAGTAAACTCTTGCCAAGCGTATATGTACTACCAAACTCTTAACGGTGATGTGGAATATAAACCCAACGAGCGACACCCACCGAGCTCCTCTTTATCCAGTGTAATCTCCTCCATAACCGATGGCATCAGAAAGGAGAACGTCTTTCTGTTAAAGTAGTATAAGACGTATCCCAAAAACATGGAGATAAAAATGACAGAACGGTAGTATCCATAACCGCTCGCGCCCATTCTTCTTCAAATGTGAGGCGGACAATATCAAAAAATATTGCCAAAGGAGGATTGAAGAAAAATCTAATCTGTCAAGTCTGGTTCAAACCTCTCCACCAAACTGAACTTTTAAGGCGGGAACAGAACTTGTAGCACAAAACTCCTTAGGGCGTCTGACAGCCACCGGTCCTCTTCAAAGGCCCGTCACACCAGACTAACAATAACGGGGAATAACGGGGAGTCACGGAGGAGCCAGAACTGATGCAGCCAGACTCCTCTGAGGGGGACCAAGCGTTAATCAGATGCGGCTTCGGTTCCCTTCAGTCTCTTCAAACCGTCGCCGCTCTCTTCTCTCTAAAGTGCCCGAAAGATACACATATACACCAAATAAGGACTTCATTCATTTACAAAGGTATATAGTATATGACAATCGGGGGACTTGCATCCTATCGTCCTCAAAACCAAACCTCAAACCAGCAGCAAATTGATCAGACTGCAAAGCACGTTGTATTGAACTAAGAAAAGGAGCTGTAGTTAGTAGCCTGCGGATTACCTGGCTTAAAACATTAGTTACGTGGCATTTGTAGACATGACGGAAAACACAAAGCTATACGCGTAATTAGGCCAGTGGTACCGTATCGTTTGATTCAGTCTGCGAAAAAAAGTCAGTAATTTCTGAGTCACGCATTAATGACAATGAAAAGCTACTAATGCGGGGTGAGTAAGTGGTAGGAGGGGTAGTACTAGAGGACCCGGCGCTGTTGGTGCGGTAGTGAAATCGTGCCCTTCAGAGCGCGCGATTGCTTGCGATGGAACAATTTATCAGCGACAGAGCTGAGAAAGCAACACTGCGACACATATAAAGGATAAAGGTAGATTTCAGGTTTTTTTTTTACTCGAGCATCGAAGTGTTAGTCCTGTGATTTACTGAAAGGGCATAAGATACGCGTGCGATACGTTACAGTGATTCAATGTGATGACCACGTAGCGCTTCTTGGACAAGTGTTTAGAATATTATCAGGCTACACACACAAGTATTTTTAAATCCACGATGTTACATATAAGGATTATGAAATGAAAAAGTACCTCCATCGATCCGGGCACTGGTTCAGAACGGCTTGGTGCTGCAGGAACTCCCTCCCTAATCTCTTTTCTGATTGGCTTCCAGTCTGCCATTCATTGGTCCAGAGGAGATTTTTGTGCATCACTATTTCAATGCGCCGAAAATTGATACATCATGTCTGGACCATCATTGCGAGGGTAAGTTTGAGCCTGCTACTGTTGTTTAAAGTTGTTTAAAATTATATTGCACATTAATTGCAGTTATAAAGCATTATGTTTACATAAACATCTCCAAAATGATGCTTAGAAATCAGTTAATTCAAGTTTTTTATTACTTACAGGAAGACGATGCTGTTAAGAGGTTTCCGCCTCTCCCCTGTGGGGGCAGTCATATTAAACGGGAGTCTGCAGGACAGTGTGTTTGCCAACAGCTAGATCTGCACTCCTACCCCTGGGTCACCACCACCCAGAGAAGGTAGGGCAGTGTAATGATTTACATTTCACACGTGCAGCTAGCTTTGTGGATGTAGTTATTGCTCATCCATCCATCCATCTATCCATCCCTTTAAAAGATCAACAGTTTGGTGGTGGCAAACATGGCACAAAACATGGCGTTTTCTTTACTTTAAAATTAGAACTTAAATAAAAAAATGTCTCTCCGTGTGAGGGCAGACCATGTTTATAGGGTGGCAAGTGGTTTCTGATTGGACTGTGTGTTCACCTGCTCAACAGCGCGGCGTGTTCCTTATGATCATGTGTGTTCCTTATGATCATGCGTGTTCCTTATGATCATGCGTGTTCCTTATGATCATGCGTGTTCCTTATGATCATGCGTGTTCCTTATGATCATGCATGTTCCTTATGATCATGCGTGTTCCTTATGATCATGTGTGTTCCTTATGATCATGACAAATGGACAGAAAGAGAAAGGGACATTTCTGTGTCCTGTGAACATGCAGACGGCTGAAGGGACCGAGAGCAGGTCAGACCTCTGTGAGGAGCAGAGAGGTGATTCACTGGACTTTTAAATTACTTTCACATAGACATTATCGCTGTTTTACATTCAGTGAGACGTTCTATAATGGACTTTATTAATTGGACTACTACTAAAGATGCTACTAAAGGTTTTGTTCACATGAGATTATTGTCGTGTGTCTCTGGGGACTGGTTTAAGTAATATCAAATTATACTAATATAATAGTGTCTGATGAGTGTATAATTCACATTCTCGTCTGGAGTGCAGGATAATACAGGGGCAGCACAGACATTGTGCTTCTATATTAAGAAAAATAGAGTTCATGCTTGCTGTTAAACTTCTGTATTATTCCCTCTCTTAAAGCGCTATATTTCCATGTTATTTAAAGCTGGTAATCTGTACCAAATCTAGCAAATACTGTAATGAGGGGATCTGCAGATGATACAGTACAGCACTACAACAGATGGAGTTAAATATATAGGATAGAATGAAACTATGGGAGGCTACAGAAAAGCGTTCAAGCACATACTGAGTGTGGGAGACGTGGCAGTGGCCATCAGGGTGGGCGGGCACCCCAGACACAGGATGTGTCAGCTCTGAGTCTCTGTGCCCACACAGTCAGCATAGTTACATAAGGAAACGCACTCCTGATGGCTCTGGGTATGCGGCTAGCTGCCACCTGCATGCTGTGAGCTGGAGGGCTGTGCGGTCTGCTGGTCATCTGCTCTGATTGGCTCTCACAGGCTGCTTGGGGCGGGGAGAGAGGGGATTGGAGGGATCGGGAGGGTCAGTGGGTTCAGGATGGCCTGCATTAGCTGCATCTCATCGGGCGTTTGGGGACATTAAATGTTTGCATTATGTAGAGAGATGTTGGTGAAGGGGAGCGTGGGAGAGAGATGGAGGAAGAAAGGTGGAGACGGATGGAGGCGTCTGAGGAAAGAAGGCTCGCCATGGGAGAGTGCTGTCTGTCACTCAGACTTGTTCCTGCTGTTGTCATAGCAACAGCCATTTAGCCATTTCAGCATGATTTGAAAGGTACAATTTCAGTAAAAATGAACAAAAATGGCACATCATGTCAGCCATGTCCTGGAAGGCTGGAGTGCTAACAGCTGGTGTTCGGGGTGGAGGTTGCGTGGGAGTCATTTATCATTTATCACTGTTGTTTTGGTGGCACCGAGTGAATATTTTCAGGTATGCCAAGTTCTGCCTTCAAAAAGGCCTTTGTTATAGCAGGGATGAGTCTACAGGACGTCCCTGTGCACCTCGTCAGCTAACACAGTGTCTTTATTGTAGTCACAACTCTGCCCCCTGCTGGTCAGGAAGACTAATACTGCATTTCCTGTCTGACTGAATCGCACCAGCTCATGTTGCTGCCTGCAGTTCAGCAGCTCATCAGTGTAGTGACGTAGCGGAAGATCCAGGTTCACATTAGACACAGATGAGAGTTGCTAGCGTAACATTTATTAGCAACGGAGACTATAAATGATTCATAAATGCACCTCTGTATCTGTACGTCTTTCCGTGTGATTAACTCTACATCACCTACATCATTCTCTCCTGCTTATTAATCAGAAATATCATCACAGACAGGAGTGCTTAGATCAAAGGTTGTGCGCAAACGGGTATTAGAGAGACACAATTCCCCTGTGACCTGTGACCTGTGACCTGTGAAGGTGTGAGCCTCCATGTTGCTCTGCCTTCGTATTTATTTAGTTTGTATTTATTTATGGCCAAGAAAGAAAACACTCTCAAGTCGTCCAGCATGATTTCTTCCCCATTTGCTCATTTCTTAGCTTTTTAACGAGTCTTCTTTGTCACATTTTGCCACCCCCATAAGCGTCCACAATCACAGTCTTTGTCTGTAATGGGGAGGGGGGGATTCCTCTAGATGGATAGACAGTTGTTGTCTCCACAGGCCCTGGTACTGCACACAACAACCTTGTACCAGCCTGTCCAAGTGCTTAGTGTGTGAAACATGAGGCGACAAGACACCAGTGGTGTCCAGGGACTGAGGTGAGATGGAACAATACTCCAAATACGCTAAACAATACTCTGTGTTTCCTTATGAAATACTCTCAAAATACATAATATAATAGCATTCCAAACAGACCTAGTGTTGGTGTGGTGGCTGCATTTCAATGAGAAGTTGCACCCATAACATCTTAGTGACTCTGTGTAAGGATCAGACCTGTTAGGCTGCATGATGTATGTTCAAAATCATAACAATTTGATGCATTGATTTAACGTTCATTGATTTAACATTCACTCACATTTATTGTTTTTTTGTAATTTGCATTAAATTAATTATTCATTCATATCCACAAATCATTTGAAAATGTTTAGATTTCTAAATAAAATGAAATAATTTTCAAAAAGTATTTTCAGTATCATTATCGTGTCCGTGTTTGTTTCACAGACGCAGGGGTATCTGATTGTTCTAGTGCAGTGTTCGTTTCACAGACCCAGGGGTATCTGATTGTTCTAGTGCAGTGTTCGTTTCACAGACCCAGGGGTATCTGATTGTTCTAGTGCAGTGTTCGTTTCACAGACCCAGGGGTATCTGATTGTTCTAGTGCAGTGTTCGTTTCACAGACCCAGGGGTATCTGATTGTTCTAGTGCAGTGTTCGTTTCACAGACCCAGGGGTATCTGATTGTTCTAGTGCAGTGTTCGTTTCACAGACCCAGGGGTATCTGATTGTTCTAGTGCAGTGTTCGTTTCACAGACCCAGGGGTATCTGATTGTTCTAGTGCAGTGTTCGTTTCACAGACCCAGGGGTATCTGATTGTTCTAGTGCAGTGTTCGTTTCACAGACCCAGGGTATCTGATTGTTCTTGTGCAGTGTTCGTTTCACAGACCCAGGGGTATCTGATTGTTCTAGTGCAGTGTTCGTTTCACAGACCCAGGGGTATCTGATTGTTCTAGTGCAGTGTTCGTTTCACAGACCCAGGGGTATCTGATTGTTCTTGTGCAGTGTTCGTTTCACAGACCCAGGGGTATCTGATTGTTGTTCTTTGGTGTAATTTCATAAATTCTGACAAGCGGGGGGTTCAGGTCCAAACCCAAAGTCTTTGTTAGTCTTATTTGTGATGAAATTGAACATTTCCTCTGTTGTCACAGAAAGATGTTTCAGATTCATGATTCATGTGATATGATCTGGTGTTCATTTAAACTACTTCTGTTGTTTTATAGATGTGGTTTAGCAGCCCCACTGTTCAGGCTGTGGTTGTGAGAGTATCCTAACAACAGGTGAATTCATTCATATTCTTAAATGTTTTATATATGATCTGAGCTTTCTCACTAGAGCCATTGGAGTCTCATCTCTGTCTTCTGTATAGTATGTTATGCAGTTTTCAGTGGCATCTACCTCTGCTCTAGATTACAATTCTACCGGATATTTAAGCCAGTATGGTATTAGTGTTAGTTCCGATACCCAGGTTTCTGGGTGTATCTCAGCATGCTTGGTGGATATTGCTTCATGGATGACCGCTCACCACTTGAACCTCAATCCTAGCAAAACCCTAGAGCTTCTGCACCTTCCAGGACCCCCAAACCCACACAACGACCTCACTGTTTCTTTCGAGAACACCCTGTTAACACCATCAGCTCGACACCTGGGTGTAACGTTGGACAACCAGTTGTCCTTCTCAACACGTTTCAAAGATGACCAGATCCTGCAGATTTCTCCTCTGCAGCATATGGAGAATTTGACCCTTCCTTTCACAGGAAGCTACCCAGGTGCTTGTGCAGTCTCTAGTCATTTTAAAGCTGGACTACTGCATCTCCCTACTTGTAGGTCTTCCTCTACGGGTCATCAGACCTCTACAGCTGGTTCAGATGCTGCAGCACGACTGGTCTTCAATCTCTCCAACATCTCACATATGGCTCCTCTGCTGTGCTCTCTTCACTGGCTTCCAGTAGCAGCACACATCAGATATAAAACCTTGATGTTTGCTTACAAAGCCACAAATGGACCAGCCCCTCCCTACATGAGGTTCATGGTCAAAGCCAGATCCGTACCGCGAGCACTCCGAATCTCGAGCATCGCTCGACTCTAATCTCCATGCTTAAAGTCTGACAGAAGACACAACTCCAGTCTATTCTCTGTCCTGGCTCTGAGATGGTGGAAGGATCTTCCACTTAAAGCTCGGACTGCAGAGTCTCTTGCCATCTTCAAACGTAGACTGAAGACTCACCTGTTTGTTGAGTACTTAAATGAGCACGAACAGCAGACAGCACTTGTTGTTGTTCTTAAATTGTATATTTATCTGTCTGTGGTTAATTGTGCTTCTTGGTATAAGTTTCAATTTCTGTTTAAGTGAGTCTGTTTTAATCAAAACACTAGGTAATGGCATTGATTCCTGTAGTTTAGCAGTAGTCTGGTTCAAGGGGATCTTGAATTCTGGCCTGTCTGTGCTACTATGTAGGATGAATTCTGTGAACAGATGCAAAGCACTTTGTAAGTCGCTCTGGATAAGAGCGTCTGCTAAACGCCCTAAATGTAAATGCAGTTCTGTTCATGAAGTATTATTATATATTCAGGGCAGTTGCATAGTTTACAAATGTTCTAGGAATGTGATGAGTGTTTTGCCGATGTCATCGTCAGCATCCTCAGCATCCTCAGCATCCTCAGCATTCTCCCGCATCCTCCGCATCCTCAGCATCCTCCGCATCCTCAGCAGCTGATGCCACAACACAGAGCAGAAGGATGATGAGGAACAGGGACGTCTTCACATTCGTACTCATCGTGCTGCAGTGGATCTTACTCCTCTCCTTCTGGCATCAGATACACTTCAGGCCAGCACTCCATACGGGTAAAGACCACAGGACACGTGCCTGTAGGGTCAGGGGGATACGGGTAAAGACCACAGGACACGTGCCTGTAGGGTCAGGGGGATACGGGTAAAGACCACAGGACACGTGCCTGTAGGGTCAGGGGGATACGGGTAAAGACCACAGGACACGTGCCTGTAGGGTCAGGGGATACGGGGTAAAGACCACAGGACACGGCCTGTAGGGTCAGGGGATACGGGTAAAGACCACAGGACACGTGCCTGTAGGGTCAGGGGGATACGGGTAAAGACCACAGGACACGTGCCTGTAGGGTCAGGGGGATACGGGTAAAGACCACAGGACACGTGCCTGTAGGGTCAGGGGGATACGGGTAAAGACCACAGGACACGTGCCTGTAGGGTCAGGGGCATATGGGTAAAGACCACAGGACACGTGCCTGTGGGTCAGGGGATATGGGTAAAGACCACAGGACACGTCAGGGGGATACGGGTAAAGACCACAGGACACGTGCCTGTAGGGTCAGGGGGATACGGGTAAAGACCACAGGACACGTGCCTGTAGGGTCAGGGGATACGGGTAAAGACCACAGGACACGTGCCTGTAGGGTCAGGGGGATACGGGTAAAGACCACAGGACACGGCCTGTAGGGTCAGGGGGATAGGGTAAAGACCACAGGACACGTGCCTGTAGGGTCAATAGACCACAGGACACGTGCCTGTAGGGTCAGGGGGATACGGGTAAAGACCACAGGACACGTGCCTGTAGGGTCAGGGGGATACGGGTAAAGACCACAGGACACAAGCCTGTAGGGTCAGGGGGATACGGGTGACCCCACCGTGTTCCTGGTTGGAGTTATTGTGTTTTTCCCTAATTTTCCCTTATATTTTCCCCAATATCAACAACTTTGTTGTTTAATCCAGCACAAAACGAACTTGCTACTGCTCTCTTTCATGTAGCTTGGCTGGCATACATAATAAACCACTCTGCATGTCCCAGATCACAGGAATGAGGTCAGTAAAACTCAGCGGCGAGATGGCATCCAGCTCAATGCTGCCTGTGTCAACAGCATCGAACCAGGGGCTGCTGGGAGAAACCACACGTACGTGTGCGGTCATCGCCCAACGTGGTCCAGCCTTCTACCAACCATCTACGTCATAACCCCCACGTACAGCCGCCCCGTCCAGAAGGCGGAGCTGACCCGGCTGGCCAACACACTCCTGCACGTCCCCAACCTGCACTGGATCGTTGTGGAGGACTCGCCAAGAAAGACTCTCCTGATATCCAGGTTTCTGCAGGGCCAAGGCTTGAACTACACCCACCTCAGCGTGGAGACGATTCAGCCTGTGAAGCTGCTGAGGGGTAGGAAGGGTGTACGTTTGCCCCGGGGCATGACGCAGAGGAACCTGGGCCTGTACTGGCTCCGCGACACCTTTGGACGTGGAGCCGACCACCGCGGCGTGGTGTATTTTGCTGATGACGACAACACATACAGCTTGGAGCTGTTTGAGGAGGTGGGCGTAGACAAAACCTGCCTCGTGATGAGCTACGTGGCTCGGACAGGCCAGGCTCTGCTTACCATGACCTGTCTCCTGTTTCAGATGCGCTCAACGTGGAGGGTGTCAGTCTGGCCAGTTGCCTTCGTCGGGGGTCTGCGCTACGAGTCGCCTAAAATCAACACGATGGGCAAGGTGTACGGGTGGCAGACGAAGTTTGCGCCTGAGCGGCCCTTCGCTATCGACATGGCGGGGTTTGCGGTGAACCTCCAGCTCATCCTCAGCAAACCTCAGGTGTACTTCAGGCTGGAGGGAGTCAAAGGAGGCCACCTGGAGAGCGACCTGCTGAAGGACCTGATCAGCCTCCACGACCTGGAACCCAAGGCTGCCAACTGCACCAAGGTGACCTCATTTCCTTCGTCATCCCCCACGTGTTGTGACTGCACCCTGCCTGCCCACTAGAGGGCGATATTGGAACCAGCCCTGCCCTGTTTTAGTTTTTTTATGCTGTTTTTGTTTCATTTGCGTTCGTTTGTGCAGGTCCTGGTCTGGCACACGCGGACGGAGAATCCAGGGCTTCGGAACGAAGGGAAAAAGGGCTTCACTGATCTCAGGGTGGAGGTTTGAGGCTTTGTTGGAACTTACTGCACTAACCATACGCAGCATGAATAAGAAACAAACAAACTAGCATGACGTGGTACCAGAGCACACACACACACACACACACACACACACACACACACACACCAGAGCACGAACACACACACACACACACACGTGGTACCAGAGCACTAACACACATGTGGTGTAAGTGCTGCAATACCTTGATAATCCCAGCAGACACGGACCCTGTGCTCCTGCAAGCCGACCCAGTCTGGTGCCGTTCAGACACTTGGGCCCCATGACGAGCACTTTTGTGTGTCAAAACTCATGTTTTTGTTTGTTTTTACAATGTTGCTCTTTTTATAATGTCCACTTTAACATTTGTTCGCAGAGCTGATTATTAGGCTCCATTCTTGAGGCAGTGACAATAGCGTACTGATGGTGTGATCAAACATTAAAATCAGATAATGGATAGGTGTCTATGCCAGACGGACACTGCAGGTGAAGAACATGCAGAATCCTCTCTGTGTGGTGCCTCTCAACTCTTTTGCTGTGCACAAAACCAAATTGATTAAACTGACAAAAATAATATATTATAAAGATTGGAGTTATGGCAATATTTGAAAACACATTAACAAACTCTGAAGCCCTGATGTAACACTGCATCATTTTTACAGAAAATGTTTCTATTTGTTGCATCATCTGAATGCCATTGTGACACTTATCTCCAACATCTGCGAGCGCTTAGCAACAAATATTAGTCAAACATGCAGTCACAGGGTCATTTTTCACACTGTGGGCTTCTGCAATATCACCATGGGCCACAGTGTTAATGTTTGAATGGTGCATCATCTAGCCATACCCCAGATTGCTGCGTTTGCATTCACAAGCAAAGTGATCAATCTGGAAGCACCAGCTTCCTTCACAGCTGGAGCATAATCTGGAGACAGTGTGAAGACAATAAGACAATATGATGCACAATAAGACACCTAACCAGGTGACCACTACAGTTGGTGTTGTCAAACCAGCCAGGCTGCGTTATAAGGAGCAACCTACAGCTTCCCCACCCACAGATGCACACAAGCAAGTGGCGGTCATGGTCTGGTGGTTAGGGAACCGGTCTTGTGACCGGAGGGTTGTGGGTTCGATTCCCAGACCTGAGGCCATGACTGAGGTGCCCTTGAGCAAGGCACCTAACCCCAACTGCTCCCCGGGCGCCGGGCTAGGGCTGCCCACCACTCTGGGCACGTGTGCACCACAGCCCCCTAGTTATCACTAGTGTGTGTGTGTGTGTTCTGACTGCACAGATGGGTAAATGCGGAGGACAAATTTCGATTAGGGTGAAAAATCACAATTGACTAATGTGGCTGTCTTATCTTATCTTATCAAAAAGGAAGCAGTCTACAGTAAAAAACACCTATACATACATCTCAGCAAAAGTACATTTTTGAAGTATCGTAAGAAGGATCTTGACATTATGTACAAAGGATCCGATCTGTGGCTGTAATGACTCCAGAGTCCTGCATTGCAATTAGAGTAGAGTTGGAAAGGAAGTTCAGAACTGTGTTCACTGAATGTCCACGGTCATTCCCAGGTCGGGTGTGTCCTCGAACTGGACTTTAAAATCACCCTCCTCCTCCTCAAAGACGATGACCTACAAAGGAGCCGAGAGGTTCTTAGATAAAAAAAAATGGATAAATAAGATTTGATAAGAAAGAAAAAACTAAATGGTCTGAGGGAAGACCAAGAGGCCTGCTGACCTGGTTGACGCCACTGTTGAGGGAAGGTCCAGGGAGGTACAGACCCTGCTGAGGGCCGACGTCCCAGTAGCGTCCGAGGTTCTGCCCGTTGATAAAGATCACACCTTTGGTCCAACCCTAGGAACCACAGATGAATACAGATCACCTCATTGCCATTCAGGGAATGAAATTCCTCCTCTACTGAAATCTGCTGACAGAATGCATACAGCTGCATCAACACATTTATGATACAGACGCATTAATTGTCTTGTCACTCACTGGCAGTTTGACAAACGCATCACTGGGATAGCCGTCCACAAACAGTCTTCCCTGGAAAAATCCTGGAAAGCTGGGCTTGTTAGGAAAGGTCTTCCATGGAGCTCTGTACAAGCTGAACACAGACCCACCTTCAGCACACTGCTATCATAGTGAGCTCGACAAGTCATATAAAACATCACCTGAACAGAAAGGTGTGATAGATCATAATTATGGTTTCACCAACCTATCAATAAAGCTCTGAGTCATGTCCAGACTGTAAATGACAAAGTCTGTCAGTGGTATGTTGTTCAATAAAATATCTCCTACAATACCTGGAAACAGTTTCACACAAAACCAAACACCTCAGTAACCGTGCATGTGCTGAAAAAGACCATCACCTCTACAGAAACGTTCAAACCTGTCTCCTCTCTTACAAATGCCACAGGCAGAACACACCAAACTACATTTCCTTTCGTTCTAACGGCTCCAGAACCTTTGCGCTGTTGGTCCATGGCTTTGCTGAAGTGTTCTCTCCCACAGTTCTCCACAAGTAAACTCAGAGTTCTTTCCTCCTAACAAGAAACACAAAATTAGGTGCAACCAGCTTCTTACAATTTCAGCAATATTGCAAGACTACTGTAGTTGTCATAAATGTGAATACTTACACACTGTAGCTACTTTATTCATTCTTATATATTAATATCATGTTTATATGTATTATATGTGTTTAATTTGCATCTTGTGTGTGATGAAATGCCTATTTTGACAGCAATAGTAAATCACCTATAAAGCCTTTTAATACAACAGACTGGTTTTCATGGATAAACAAGAAAGATCTCAGTACCTTCCCATCAGGAACCGCTAACTCTACAGTCTTGTAGTTGAATATGCCAATGAAACTCCTATTCACAAACACCTGAAGCAGTAATGGCTTATTAGCAGTGGATAGGATGACCATACTGATAAATAGAGCAGTAACTCCCCCAGAATCTGGTCAGCACTCACCCGAGCTCTGTCCCGGACGCTGTGTCCACACCTTAGGAAGCCTCCCCTGGTGATGGTTGTCTGGTAGAGCGCATAGCCATATGCTTGTCCATTCCCATCATTCACTGGGAAATCCTCCATATTAATAGGGGCTTGAGATTTAAAAGGCTCCAAGAATAAACAAATCCACACATTTTACTTATTATGTCAAATATATATTTTTTATTTTATTTTTTACCCTACTGACTTCACTGGAACACTGTCCAAAAGTCATCTGATTGGATTATAGCTTGGAGTGGATTAAACCCCCGAAATAGCATCCTGGTGATTTGTAGGCTAAAATTTCATTATATACTACTTCAAATTAGAGTTTGTTTATTAGAATTTACCCCACACCCCACCCCTCAAAATTAAATGAATAAATTAATATAAGATAAAAAAAAATAACATTCCAGTGTTTCATATTTCCGTGCATGTTACAAAATACTTGGATCATGGCAAACTGGTCCTGTTCGTATTCATCCAAATTGCTTGAGCCTGTGATGAAAGTATTACGGTTTGGGCTTCGCTGTGTGGAGGGTAAACAGGCCCCTCCCCTCACCTGCAGCGTGAAGAGGGCGTCCCACAGCGAGAGGTGCTGGTACATCATCACCTCCTCATAACCCTCCTTCCAGCGCAGGGCAGGCATCGCAGGCAGAGGTTCGTCTGCAGGAACACATGTTCAGTAGGGTTAGGGGTTAGTGTTGGGGTTGGGGTTAGGGGGTTGGGGGTTGGGGTTAGAGGTTAGGGGTTATGGTTTAGGGTTAGAGGTTAAGGTTAGGGTTAGAGGTTAGGGGTTATGGTTAGGGGTTAGGGTCATCTCTTCATGGATGACAGCTCATCATCTAAAGCTCAATCCCAGCAAGACTGAGCTGCTGTTCATCCCTGGAGCTACAGGTCCTCAGCAGGATCTTGCCATCTCATTCGAGAACTCTTTGATTGTACCGTCTAAAGATGCAAGAAACCTTGGGGTGACTCTGGATGACCAGTTGTCATTCTCTGCCCATATTACGAACCTGACTCGGTCATGCAGATATTTTCTCTACAACATCCGACGATCCGACCCCTCCTTTCTCAGGAGGCCTCCCAGGTGCTTGTCCAGTCTCTTGTCATTTCAAGGCTCGACTACTGCAACTCACTCCTGGCTGGTCTTCCTCTGCAGGCCATCAGGCCCTTGCAACTGATCCAGAATGCAGCAGCAAGGCTTGTCTTCAATCTACCCAAGTTCACTCATGTCACTCCACTGCTGCGCTCCCTTCACTGGCTTCCTGTGGCTGCTCGCATTCAGTTTAAAATTCTGATGCTTGCCTACAAAGCCAAAAATGGACCAGCTCCTCCATACCTTATGGAAATGGTCAAAAGTCGATCCGCACCTCGAGCCCTTCAAGGCTTCAAGTGCGGATCGACTTGACCCGCCATCCCTCAAGATTCAAGGAAGACACGCGACAAGATGCTTCTCTGTCCTGGCACCCAGATGGTGGAACGAACTTCCACTGGCTGTCCGAACAGCGAACTCTCTCGCGGTTTTCAAACGCAGACTGAAGACCCATCTCTTTGTAAAGCACTTATAAGCACAAATCAACTGAAGCATTGGTATAAAGCGTAATTGCACTTTATCTTTAGGAACACTTGCTAAGTATTGCACTATACTGCATGTAGTCTTGTAGGTATTTCAGTCTTGATAGGTATTGTCTAATCTTATATTTTGTTGTCTTCTTTCTAGGCATCAGCACTAGCAACGGTTTATGGCAGTGCTTGACCTCAAGTAGTTTGGACTTAAACCTGTTTATACTAGATAGAGATGCATATTCTGACTGAACACATAGTACTTTTGTAAGTCGCTCTGGATAAGAGCGTCTGCGAAATGCCGTAAATGTAAATGTAAATGTTAGGGTTACAGTTAGGGTTGGGGTTAGGTTATGGTTAGGGGTTGGGGTTAGAGGTTAAGGTTAGGGTTAGGGGTTATGGTTAGGGGTTATGGTTAGGGTTTAGGGTTAGAGGTTAAGGTTAAGGTTAGGGTTAGGGTTAGGGGTTAGGGGTTATGGTTAGGGGTTGGGGTTAGAGGTTAAGGTTAGGGTTAGGGGTTATGGTTAGGGGTTGGGGTTATGGTTAGGGTTTAGGGTTAGAGGTTAAGGTTAGGGTTAGGGTTAGGGGTTAGGGGTTATGGTTAGGGGTTGGGGTTATGGTTAGGGTTAGAGGTTAAGGTAATGGTTAGGGTTAGGGGTTATGGTTAGGGTTTAGGGTTAGAAGTTAAGGTTATGGTTAGGGTTAGGGGTTAGGGGTTATGGTTAGGGGTTGGGGTTATGGTTAGGGTTAGAGGTTAGGGTTATGGTTAGGGGTTAGGGTTAGAGGTTAAGGTTATTGTTAGGGTTAGGGGTTAGGGGTTAGGGTTAGGGGTTAGGGGTTATGGTTAGGGGTTAGAAGTTAGGGGTTAGGGGTTATGGTTAGGGGTTAGGGGTAATGGTTAGGGGTTAGGGTTAGAGGTTAAGGTTAGGGTTAGGGGTTATGGTTAGGGGTTATGGTTAGGGTTAGAGGTTAAGGTAATGGTTAGGGTTGGGGTTATGGTTAGGGTTTAGGGTTAGAAGTTAAGGTTAGGGTTAGGGGTTAGGGGTTATGGTTAGGGGTTATGGTTAGGGGTTGGGGTTATGGTTAGGGTTAGAGGTTAGGGGTTATGGTTTAGGGTTAGAGGTTAAGGTTAGGGTTAGAGGTTAGGGGTTATGGTTAGGGGTTAGGGTTTAGGGTTAGAGGTTAAGGTTATTGTTAGGGTTAGGGGTTATGGTTAGGGGTTAGAAGTTAGGGGTTAGGGGTAATGGTTAGGGGTTAGAAGTTAGGGGTTAGGGGTTATGGTTAGGGGTTAGGGGTTATGGTTAGGGGTTAGGGGTAATGGTTAGGGGTTAGGAGTTAGTGTTAGGGGTTAAGGTTGGTTAGGGGTTAAGGGTTAGGGGTTATGGTCAGGGGTCAGGGGTTATGGTAAGGGGTTAGGGGTTAAGGTTATGGTTAGGGGTTAGGGATTAGGGTTAGGGATTAGGGGTTAGGAGCCGAACTAGGAGGTTTAGCAGTTATACAGTGACAGTCATGCAGCGGGACACAAGTGGAGCACTGCGACTTGAGGGCGTCACAAACCGTGGTAGCGACTAAAGAGGTCTCTCAGCAGGTGGTACTTTGGTGTGTAATCCCCACCCTCAGACAATGGGGCATCGTAATCTTAAAAAGCGAAAATAAAAAAGTCTTAACAGAAGCAGATCTTTACATACTTATGAGTTATATTTACTGACTGGCTGAATTTACTGAATTTACTCATGGCTTGAAACGCCCCCCTTCTGGCGATGTTGAGTAATGCAATAATATAACAGCATCATATCCCATTCACTCAGTAGCAGCAGACAAAGCGTAATGGCGAACCATAGCTGGTGATTAGGGGCTTGTAAGATGGGCTCGCCACAGCGCCGCTCACAAAGCCGAAGTTGGTTCCACCATGGAACATGTGCAGGTTGATGGACATGCCCCGCCTCAAGATCTCCCGCACCCCAGAGAGCATATCTGCCCATAGAAGGAAAGAAAAAGACCTGAAACTAAAGCACATAGACTGGGATTGATGTTAATGCATTACATGAGGCACAGAGAGTACAGAGAGTACAGAGAGTACAGAGAGTACAGAGAGCACAGAGAGCACAGAGAGCACAGAGAGTACAGAGAGCACAGAGAGTACAGAGAGTACTTCTTACAGAGTACAGACATACTGTCTTTACAAAAAATAAAATAAGGAAATGTTAATAATAAAAATCACCCTCGGCTGGAAAAACGTGGTGGAGATCACCCCAACCGTCGTACCACCCCGTCCAGAACTCCATAACCAGCACGGGACTGTTGGGCTGTTAAGGACAAGCGTTTCAGCAATTTTCAGCAATTGTATCCTGCAGCTCGAGGTTTATATGCAGAATCACAAAATGTGATGGAACAAAATCTCAGTTACCTGCACAGCTTCCAGATAGCTGATGTCATCATGGTTCAGTTTACGCAGATTTAAACTTCGGAAGACTAAGAGACAAAATCTGTGAGCCATGTCCGACCATCCTGAATATTTATATTTAATTTAAATACATTATCATATACCTCCATTCACTCCCCCACTCATTAAGCCCTCGTGGGTGTCTGACGTCAGCAGAAGCTCACGGATGCCCCGGGACTGCAGAGCCTGTGCAAAACAAACAGCACACAGCCGGATGGAGATGGCAGGTCCGTCCTGTCAGCGGTCCGTCCCTGAAGACCCTGAGTGCTCTGCTTCTCATCATGGTGACTTCACCTTACGCCACCCTGCGTGTCTGTCTGCACTGTGACATGCACAGCACCCGTCTCACTCCCAGTGTCTCTGTGGCACCTATGTGCTGTTCCCTGCGTACGCTGCATTATATTCTGTTAATAACTCCATCCTTGTGCACCAGGGGAAAATCAGTGTGTATTAAAGAATAATGGTGAACAATGCTGAGGGTTTCTTTAAATAATGGTGAACAATGCTGAGGGTTTCTTTAAATAATGGTGAACATGCTGAGGGTTTCTTTAAATAATGGTGAATAATGCTGATGGTTTTTTTAAATAATGGTGAACATGCTGAGGGTTTCTTTAAATAATGGTGAAAGTAAAGAATTCAGGAATCTTCAACGAAGTCCTATTTGCAAAGTATTCTGATTGCTGATTCACCCATATGTCCTATACACCCTTTCGTTCTGATGTTCCATGCTACTGTTCTACCTGCAGTGATTATTCCGAACAGTCAGAGCTCTTGATTTGTGTGTGAGATAAAAAAAAAACTCATAGAAAATCCATTACATTTTAGTCTGCAAGAGATTCCATACCTCTTTAAGAAACATCATGTAGTTACTGTCTGTTGCAAAGGATCCATATTCATTTTCGACTTGTACAGCTATGACAGGACCACCTTTTTTAAACTAAAAAATCAAGAATCAAGAATAACTTACAATTTACTATAAAATGGCAGGTTTCTTGTGCATGTATACTGAATTGAAGGTCAGTGGGGCTCTGGGGTTCACCACTCTCACCTGCAGCGGCACCACTTTGGGAACGAGCTTGTCCAGAAAAACATCTAGCGCCCCAGTGAATCCTGAGTACATGCTCCTCAGCCTCATGGCCCTGTCCCTCAGGAGCCAGCTGTTGTGAAACGGAGATGCAAACAAACACTCGTGTGCATGTGCAGCACAGTAATGTGATGTCTGCAGCCTGTAGCTACACAGGATGACTAGCATGTGTAAGACACAGTGCACGGCCACAACTGACTCGGTCTGTCTGATGGGTGCAATGACAAATCTGAGCAGTGCAATGGAAGTAATGTAAGCAACAGCGCCCTTAAGGGTGTCTCAGGTACGGCCTTTCATCGCCATGGTAACTTAGTCGGGTGAAACTTGACTCATTCTGGTCGTGAATCAAAAGATCTCGGTGATAATGGCTTTTTTCCATTGCTGAGTCATGATTTGTATTTATGAACGAACGAGGGCTTAACGAGATCTGCTTGAATGGTTTGTATAATAAAGGCTAGAGCAACTTTTCATTTGTAGCTTTAAGGTTGGACTGATCTGGTCTGTTTAGCCTCCCCCAGGCATACAGCCTCATATCAGCATACATATTAGCTTGGCATGACAAAAATAAGATGCCTTATACAGTTTGTGACTCTGCCCCCCAGTCTGCACTGCGCACAGGGGGAAACGCACACATGCATTTGTGTTAATTAGACTGGATTACTGCCATGCTCCTGTATCCAGCCTCACCAAGAGCTGTTACACATGTACTGTATGTACATAACGCTGCAATCCCGACATCCTGCTCCACAAATACAGATCACATTACAATGGCTGAAGTCCGTCAGTAGCTGCCTTCACCATTCAGAACTGGGTTCAAGATTCTTATACTTATTATTATTATTTTAATAGTTTTTGCGGTCTTGCCCATTTCTGCCTTTGTAAAAAGGATCGCTTGTAAAACGATATTGCTCCATTGTTCCAGTTAAATCACACACAGCTGAAAAGGAGATTTATTTACTTAGTTCCAGCTCTGGATTCTCTTCCTGAGGAGTTATTGGCAGCTCTGTCATTTATAAACGAACTGTACAACTTCTGTTTGATATCATGTTTAATTGGGCTGCTTATGCTTAATAAGTTACATTTCAAAGTCTTTTACTTTTTGGTTTTCTTTTTGTATTTTTTAATCTGTGGTCAATGCTATTTATTAGCCTTTCTTATCTTTTATGTACGTTTTAATTCCTACATCATTTCGCAATGAAACACATTACAAAGCAACCATACAAATGAACACATATCCAGACAGGTTTTGCCTAGATCAGTGTGGTTTGATAAGGGTAGATTTACCTAGGCAGTCCTCCCAGATCCAGCTCTGAGCGTATATACGGCCCTGGCCTCAGAATAACCCAGAGACCCAAGTCAGATGCCTGGAGAAGAAACGCCCTGAGGAATCACGAACCATGAATCGTGAAATGTGAATCATGAAATGTGAATAATGAAACATGAATCATGAATTAAGAGAGCTTACCCAGTTAAAGATAGTAAGATCTTATACATAAACAATGAAGCAAGATACAAGCTAGCTATAAGTATAATAATTAGGATGTAATAAACACAATGCTGTGGTATATCTCAAATCTCTGTCATCTAATATCATAACATCACATAGACATAAAAACACAGAGCCCTATTTCAGAGGCCTGTACCTTTTGCTTCAATAGCCAGTGCCTAGCTGTGCAATGTGTGGCTCTGTTGTTATGGTGAAGACAACTGCAGTTTAATGAGTGTATGTGTGATGCGCTCCCTGTAGTCTGCAGAGCTGCGGTAATGACCAGGTCTAAACAAGCAGGTTACAATCCCACCTGAAGCCTGACAGTGCTGACAGGGGAGGCCACAGAACGGCCTTTGATTTGTCTAAATTAAGCAACGCTCTGCACAGCATTACGTACTTTAAACAATCTCTGAAGATCCAATAATCCAAGAACCAAGAATAACATGTTATATGTTAACACATGTAATAACAAAAGGTTCAGAGGGTTCTACATGGGCCCACGTGAAATTCCTCATTCCTATTACATCTCACAAGGGGGCAGATGATCAGGGGCTATAGAACACTTGATGAGGGGCTAAAGAACACTTTTACTGTGCTCAGGTGTGTTAGGAACTGTAATAAAACACAACGCTGATAGGCTAGGGGTCCCCATGGACCAGACCAGGGACGTAGGGAAGTAGACATTTGTGTAAATGTGGATGAGATTCCCAGATGGAAAACGTAACTGAAACTGCTCTTACTCCAAATCTAGACCTCCGTGGAACTGGAAATCACCCCTTCTAGGCTCGTGTAGGTTCCAAGGCACCTGTCTGAAAAACAACTAAGGTTTATGACTGATGTCTACCTCCACGTTGTCTTTAAACGTCACTCAGGTTTGAAGGCACATTTCACACCTACGTGGTGAGTGTATTGATTCCACAGGCCTTCATCTTCATCATCCGATCCTTCCAGTAGGCTCTGGGGACCCGGAAATAATGAAGAGACCCTCCCAGTATGCGGAACGGCTTTCCTCCCAGTGTGAACTGGGAAGAGTTGACACTCAACCCCTCTCTTCTGTTTATTTTCATCTTTCCTGTTTGCCCACTGAATGAAGAAGTTATTGCTAGTTTCTACAAAGTTTTCTGACATAAAGAACAGACAATACCACAAAGGAGACTACACCATTACATTATACAGAATTAATTAATGTTTGTAGCTGTACAGAATTTAAATCTATTTAAATACAACTGATGTGCATTATTTTATAAGTGCTGTCAAAAATGACAATCAACACACACATTCTCATTGTTTGCTCTATGCATAAGAAAAATCCAGTGCATTTGTGAAGGAGAAAAGCAAAATATGTTGATTCTTACCTAATCTGACGGTAAATGATTACACAGCAGATACTTAAAAAGAGGATAACATAGCGTCTCCTGTGAGAGCTTCTTACACTTAGGAAAACCATCGGTCCGAGTTTAATGGGTTAGTAAATAAGAAATGATCGTACAAAACAGAATCATAACCTAACGGAGTCACGCACCACTCAGGAAAAGGTGAAACATTTCGCTCGTTTCTTAGAAACGGGTTGTTTGCGCCGCCCCAGGTGTTCTCTTTGAAAACGAGTCCGCGTGTTTGTCAAAGAACTACAAATCCCGTCAACTCCTCAAGCGTCGAACAACGCGCATGCGCTACTTAGTTTAATGGCCTCAAAGCTGAGGGGTTTTGTTGAAAGCATAGCTTAAGGAGGTTTTGTGAAAACACAAGATTTAAGGAACTCGGGTATATGAGGTACGAAGTTCGTCACCTATCTCTATAGCTTTTCTAAATAACATTGTAGCCGTTCTTGTTGTTATTTTGATGTGTCTTATTATCCAGTACAAGCTAACTCATCGGCTTTTAGAGCATACAGCTAGCCTGGCAGCCTCGCGCCCTGGCCATCCACACATTGTGTTTACATAAACCCAGCTGGCCGTGTCGAGCGTTTTAAGCGTTTTAATAGCATTGTTATGCCATGTAATAACACTTGTAGCAGTTATTTCCTTTGAACCAATGTAGTTTTTCCAGACTGACTAGCGAACAGTTTAAAAGTAATGTTGTTGTCCCTGTTAATCCAGCACACAACCAACTTTAGTGATACTCATAAAGTCGACACAACAGCTATATAATATAAAGACGTCTGCGTTATTAACAAAGGCTGAAATATCTTCGCTATCTCTTGCCATGATTTATTAAACGCTACTAATAAGTAAATAAATAGGTGTCTTTGTCTCAACAGTTTGCTGGCATTTGGTCCTCCTATCATGAGAGCTTGTCTGATCTTCACTACCCTCTCCTGCAGTTGATGACTCTGCAGCTGCCTTGGAGATGACTGACAGTGTCAGGGCCTTCCTCCGCAATGTTGCGACGGTTGGCACATTTAACCCAGATTGCATATGAGAAAAGTGATGCCTTTAATGTGTTATTGATACCAGGTTCCCCAGGGACACCAGACCTCAGCAGACATCGTATTTACATGTCTAACTAGTAAACTTTCATGGCTACTGATATCAATGTTTAACTTGCATGTAACTTGGTTACTGGGGTTTTCCTTCATTTCACCTTTTGAGATGGTAATAACACCAACTTCATGGGTTTGATTCCCTGAAGAAGAAGAAGAAGAAGAAAAATGTCAATGGTAAAGCAAGATTTTTATTGCTTTGCTTTTCAGGGGATCAAGGATTCTATTTTGGGGATCACTACAATCACCAAGCTAGACGCCCGGATCCAGCAGAAGAGGGAGGAGCAGAAGAGGCGTCGCGTGAGCGGACCCCTGGCCCAGAGGCGTGCTCAGAGCGAGGAGCGGAAGCATGAGAGGTGTGTGTGTGTGTGTGTGTGTGTGTGTGTGTGTGTGTGTGTGTCAGCCAACCTGCACCACTATTTTTTGAAACTTTGTTTAGCCATTTTTATGTTTGTTCACCTCTCTTTCTTTCTTTCTTTCTTTTTCAGTGAGCCCAGAGTTGCAAGTAGAATTTTTCAGTGTTGTGCCTGGAATGGCGGAGTATTTTGGGTATGTGTTGCCTTTGTTCATTAATGCGGGATATTTCGTGTTGTAAATATAGAACAAGAAAACTGTGTTGATGTTGACAATTGTCAATAAAATACCAGCTTAAAATGTCATAAACATAGTTAATACTGACCTGACTCTTGAACACACACTCTCCCCTCACAGTTGAGTCTCCTCCTGTTCTACCGAGTGTTTATACCACTGCTCCAGACGCTTACTGCAAAGATTATTGGTACGTGTGTGTTTCTCTGGGCTACGAGCTCCCCATGTTCAGCTGTAGTGTGGACTGAGTGTGAGAGGCCTGTTTGTACGTGTGTGTTTCTCTGGGCTACGAGCTCCCCATGTTCAGCTGTAGTGTGGACTGAGTACGAGAGGCCTGTTTGTACGTGTGTGTTTCTCTGGGCTACGAGCTCCCCATGTTCAGCTGTAGTGTGGACTGTTTGCCACAGGTGACCCCTCCCTGCATGGCAGTGTGTGGGCCTGGCTGGAGTTCATCCTCACCTCCGTGTTCAGCGCTCTGTGGGTTCTCCCCCTGTTTGTGCTCAGCAAGATCGTCAATGCCATCTGGTTCCAGGTGAGGTTGTTTTTACATGAATACAAATACTTATTTGCTATTGCCTTGTTTTGTTGTTGTTGTTTTTATTTACAATCTATCCACACAATGACTGAAATGACATTGATAACAGTCGTCTGTAATGAATGCTGTTTTGGGGAGAGACTGTAAACATACTTAAACCGTAACTTGATTGTTCGTATAGGACATTGCTGACCTGGCGTTTGAAGTCTCTGGACGCAAAGTTCAGGCCTTTCCAAGTGTGAGCAAGATCATAGCGGATATGCTCTTCAACCTTCTCCTCCAGGCCCTCTTCCTCATTCAGGTACACACGTGAGAAGAGAGATTGTTTCTCACCTAGGTTTATATTGTATGCGTTCTCTGGGTAAGCTTGTTTTGTCTTTGCCTGGTCTTGACCTTTTTAGGGGATGATTGTCAGTCTATTCCCCATTGACGCCATTGGTCAGATGGTCAGCCTCCTTCACATGTCTTTGCTCTACTCCCTCTATTGCTTTGAATATCGCTGGTTCAACCATGGTGAGCTCATTGTGTCCTAATCCGTCAGTCTTGTGTGTAAAGTTGACACTTGTGTGTAAAGTTGACGCTGCTAATGGTCGTTCTGCCTTCTGGAAGGGATTGAAATGCACCAACGGCTGTCCAACATTGAGCGGAACTGGCCGTATTACTTTGGCTTTGGTTTGCCCATGGCGCTTTTGACGGCTTTGCCATCGTCCTACATAATAAGGTACTTTTTGATTCTCTGCCAAAGGTTGTGCTTCCTCTTCACTGTTTGTTTTCAGTAAGGCTGTCAGGACACAATTGCTAGCAATCTGAAACCAGGATACTAACTGAATTTCTATATTTTTGCCTATTGTGCCCTGTTCATCAGGAGTGAAATTGCCTTTAAGAAGCGTTCTCTCCATTCTGACTAGTATAGTTGGCAATCTAATGCTCACCAATAATGATCTTTTCTTTGGTTTTGATGAAGGCATATTGTCTTAAATAAATTATACACATGAACATGTTGGTATTTAAAATTTCCGATTTAATTACTTATGTCAACATTTGGCAGACACTGTTATGCAGAGCAACTTGCAATTTCATTCATATTACAGAGGCAAATGTAGTATGTGGAGTCTTGCCAAGAACTCCTGTTGATGGCATAGTTCATTTGTCCAGGCTTGAACCCCAGCACCCCAGAGCAGAGGCAGCATTGTTACCCATTACACTACAGTGTTGGTGCATTATTTATTACCCATTACACTACAGGGTATGGTGTATACACTGTAATGACTTTTCTTGCTTTTATCTGTTAAGTAGGGTTTTCTCAGTATATATTTGAGTATATCTAGGCGTCCATACTGACTGTATCTAATAATATCTTTGCTTAAAGTTTCTTCCTGATTTTAGCCTAAACTAACTAGCTAGAGATTTTGTTCTGAGTAAAACAATGAAGCACTTTTTGTAAGTCGCTCTGGATAAGGGCGTCTGCTAAATGCCGTAAATGTAAATGTAAATTATTTGTTACCCATCACACCACCAGGGTTGGTATATTTTATTCCCTTGTTTCTTCCAGTGGTTGTCTATTCTCTATCCTGTTCCCGCTCTTCATCATCAGCGCCAATGAGGCCAAGACCCCAGTGAAGCTTTAGTGAGTTTTAGTTTAAAATGCTTATTATTATTATTTATTTTTTATTGCGACTAAGTCCGTCACTATTCCTGTTTCTGCAGCCACTTCCAGCTCCGTCTCTTCTCTCTGGTGGTTGTCATTAGTAACAAGCTGTTCCACAAGACAGTCCATCTGCAGAGCTCTCTCACCTCCTCCAGCTCCACGGAGAAGCTGTCCTCTCCTCACATGTCCCCGAGCCGCCAGAGACCGCTGCCCTCGCAGTGACCGCCGCTGAGACTAGCGAGCGCGTCCGCGGCCCTCAGACGCTCCACACGCGGGGCTGAGGGCGGGGCTGAGGGCGGGGCTGAGGGCGGGGCTGAGGGAGGCGGGGCTGAGGGCAGGGGGTTGGCTTGGCTTGCTTTCTTTGTATTTTAAAGACCCTTCAGCCCTGTTGATGTTGTTATGGATGATTGATCAGGCTGATGTATGTTTTTGTTTGTTTGTTTGTATTTGTTTAGTTTTAAAAGTGAATGACTAATATTTGGGACTGGACTGCACAGTGCATGTCTAACGCATGCACATGCACAAGGTTGCAATTCTGTAGTGTAATTTTGTCTGACTGTTTTTGTATCCATTATGTGCCATTTGGGTGATTTATAGAATTTTCAAATTACAACATAGAACTTATCTATGTGCATATATATATTTTTTCTTGTATCTAAGTTTCTCCTTATTTGCCTTCATTGAGTGTGTTTGTTATGTTGGATTATTTTTGTTGATGATCTTCTATTTATTTCAGTATCACAGCAAGTGGCACAAGAAGAGACTGCAGTCACACGACCACAAATAACACACTGACACAACACAGCTGCCCCCCCTCCACCTGCCCCTGCCCCACCACGGCCCCCTGCCCCCTGCCCCACCACGGCCCCCTGACCCAACCCCCCTCCACCTGCCCCCTGCCCCCCACCCCCTGCCCCTGCCCCACCATGCCCCCTGCCCCTGCCCCCTGCCCCCTGCCCCTGCCCCTGCCCCTGCCCCTGCCCTTCTCCTGCCCCTGCCCCTGCCCCTGCCCCCTGCCCCTCCACCTGCCCCTGCCCCCTGCCCCCTGCCCCCTGCCCCGCTTCAGCAGTGCCCGTGTGGTGCAGTCTCGTTTAATCTGAACACTGTAATAATAGGACAATGGAAATGCTCTTTAATCCACAAATATGGTTACTTATCAGAAACAGAATATAAAACCGCTTTCTTTCCCTTCTGATAGGAAAACTTTCAGTTCATGTCTACTGTGTTGTGGCATTTTACTGTGAGAAAAATAAGGTTGTTGTTAACCTGCGCAGAGATGATGTGTTGTAGAAGACATGAGCTGCTGTTTGGGGAGGGGGAGAGAACTCCATGTTGGAAGTTGAGAGTTTTGTATTTTGTCCTGCCGATCAAATATGTCATCTTTAATGGTTTCAAAATGAACAAAGTCAGTTCTGAAGGAAAGTAGATAAAAACGATTTATCCTACTACTGTCACATGACACTGCCAAACGGCATAATGGATATAACTGTCATTTATATCACAAAGACACGTTGTCCCAGCAGCGGTAGCAGGGATGGTTACTTGTAATCCCTCAATCACTCTTTGGCTAGTAATGTCTGTGGCTTTATTAACAATCTCAAGAGGTTACAAATATTTTACAAGAAGCACACGTCGAGGCACCATCTCATCGTCCTTGTGTTCACTGAGATATGTGTGGTGGTTTTGCTTGTTTTCCTTTTGAAAAGGTAATTATTGTAAGAAGTGCATTGTTACACATGCAGGTTGATATGTGAGTTACATTTTGTAAAAGTATTACACATTTAAATAAACTTGATCTGCATAGACAAATGAGTTTTAATCTCTGTCAAGATCTAGCCTTGCAGTATTTAAGTGCGAATCTCATTGTTTCTTATTGTTATTCAGTGTTTCCCCCGAATTTGTAGATAACTTCCTATTTTATTTCACATACCGGCACGGACTACACCGTCTCCGCTAAGGACACGTCACTGCTGAAGCGCTCCTTCGCGCTTTGAACGACAGCTTAGAGAACCAATCAGAGAAGAGCTTTTGTGGCGACGTTCGCACATTAGCCAATAAGCGCCTGCTTTACGTGGCCGGGCGGGCTGTGCTCGCTCAGAGGGAAAAGCTGCGAGGAGTGAAGTGGTCGCGCCGCCGATGAAAGAAACTGGTAAATTCACAAATCTTGTATATTGTCGCGTGCACGCCCAGATTACGGTAGATGTAAGGACACGTATACACATACGGTTATTCCCAGGAACGTTTCGCAGTGACCTAGTTCGCTGTTGTATCTTCCTATTTAAACAGCGTAGCTAATGTTGGCTAGCTGCAGAACACGGATCTGTTTAACGGAGCCGCGCAGGTAGTCAATACTTCACATATGTGTCTGGAACAGAAACGATATTATCAGGATATTATCGGGTATTTTCGACGCATTTGTTGTAGGTGTTGTGTGTCTCTAACGCCACTGATCACTAACAAGTCCTGATCAAGTTCTCTGTACTCGGCTAGCTGTCCTAGCTAGGTTGGCTAGCTGACCACCTATCCGAACCTGGTCGTCCACGTAAACTTAAACGACCATCACCGCCAACACTGTGGACGAGTGTTGGTTTGCTGCCCAGCTAGTATGGGGTTTGATTTCATAAGCTTATGATGCGTTTCTGTGTATTAAGGAAACATTTGTGCTTCTGCTGTCATTGCACCAGTTGGCTAGCTGGATAGCTGGTGTGGTGATTTGCAGCGCCCTCTCCCGGCTGGAACAGGTTTTACACCCGCATGACTCTCGTGGTCTGGCTGTCTGTGAAACTATTATTTTCGCGCAATTTTGATTAGTAGTTTTTTCAAATTAATCCCATGGTCTCGTGAAGCATAAGATAAATGTCCTGTTAATATCCTAATATCAGGTTTGTTTACATATGATTGGCATTGAGACATAGAAACAAACAAAACAACACACAAACAGTCTGTCTGTTTTCTTATTCCTTTTGCCTACTAGGTGTCTGGTTGTAGTCCTCCCTCTGGTGTGAAGATGACCAAGCTGGGTTTCCTGCGGCTGTCCTACGAGAAGCAGGACACACTGCTGAAGCTCCTTATCCTGTCCATGGCAGCGGTGTTGTGTGAGTGTTAAAACCGCCTGCTTCACGTGGCTTATACAGCACTTGTGAAGTTTTTTCATGTAGCTTCTCACTCTCGTGTTCCTCGTCAGCATTCTCCACAAGGCTCTTCTCCGTTTTGAGATTTGAGAGCGTCATCCATGAATTCGATCCGTGAGTAGCCACACGGCCCTACTGTGTGAGGGAAAACGAGTCGAACACTTTGCTGCTCCTGTATTCGGGTGTTGATTCTCGCTTTCCTTTGTCTGCGTCTTTAAGGTATTTCAACTACCGGACCACCCGCTTCCTGGCTGAAGAGGGTTTTTACAAGTTTCATAACTGGTTTGATGATCGTGCTTGGTATCCACTTGGGAGGATCATCGGTGGCACCATCTACCCAGGTAGGAATGACCTGCACTGTTACTTTGGTGTTTGTGGTTCCTCTTGTGCAGTGCTAACATGAGCACCCTGAGGATGCAGTTCCAGTAAACGTCAGCAGGTGGCGTAGCCCAGTGGGGAGACGTGGAGTTTTACGCGTCCTGTCTTCTGCGCAGGGTTGATGATCACGTCTGCCGCCCTTTACCACACGCTCCACTTTTTCCACGTCACCATCGACATCCGCAACGTCTGCGTTTTCCTCGCGCCGCTCTTCTCCTCCTTCACCGCCATCGTCACCTACCACTTCACCAAGGAGCTCAAGGTAACACACACACACACACACACGTGTACACGTATATACACATGCACACGCATATACACACACGCACGTCCCGCACACACACGTCTCTGTCCTGTTGTGATCAGCTCAGTTTGGGCTGATTCCTTTGACAAAGCGGTGGTTAATGTTGAATTCCCTTGATGGTGACCATCCCCTGGGAAGCTTAGTGTGTGTGTGTGTGTGTGTGTGTGTGTGTGTGTGTGTGTGTGTTCGTTCCGTACAGGATGCTGGCGCAGGACTGCTGGCTGCTGCCATGATCGCAGTTGTACCAGGATACATTTCCCGTTCTGTGGCAGGTTCCTATGACAACGAAGGTAAACTGCTGCCCCTCAGATGGTGTATTAGTACAGTCTGAGTGTTGGTGTCATGGCTGCTGTGCTGCTTGTTTGTGGCATTAGAGGAAATGAAGTATGATGGTCCCATCATCTGTATTTAAATATTATGCTAATGAGGCTAGTCCAGATGAGATCACCTGTTTACTCTAAATTGCATAATTACTGGAATATATTTGTAGCTATAAAAAAAGCAAAAAAAACACCACCCCAGAAATGAGTAGGTGATCGTCACAGTGCGACATTAATGAATTAATTAAGTTTCATTCTCTGTGAAGGAATTGCAATTTTTTGCATGCTGCTGACCTACTACATGTGGATCAAGGCAGTGAAGACGGGCTCGGTGTACTGGTCATCCATGTGCGCCCTGGCCTACTTCTACATGGTGGGGACCCTCTGTTCAGATAATCAGCTCTGAGCTCTTAGCGCCTCTTTCTGGGGAGAGTTCTGCATGTACAGGTGCCTGTGCACAGTCTGAGTGCTTCTCGTGCCTGCAGGTGTCGTCGTGGGGTGGTTACGTGTTCCTCATCAACCTCATCCCTCTCCACGTGCTGGTGCTGATGCTCACCGGACGCTTCTCCCACCGCATCTACGTGGCCTACTGCACCGTCTACTGTCTGGGCACCGTGCTGTCCATGCAGATCTCGTTTGTGGGATTCCAGGTAGCTAAATACACCCATCAAAACGACTTTTCTGAAGGCTTGTTTGACTGGTATAACCTGTAGGCTTGTATTGTTGGGCAGGATTAATGTGCTAACTTCTGCAGCTAGTGTGGAGTCGTTTGTTCAGTTCAGTGTGTCAACAGCACTTGTTCACGTGTGTGTGCTAATGAGCTGTTTGTGTCCCCCAGCCTGTCCAGTCCTCTGAACACATGGCTGCGTTCGGCGTTTTCGGCCTGTGTCAGATCCACGCCTTCGTGGACTACCTGCGCAGCAAGCTCAACGCTCAGCAGTTTGAGATCCTCTTTAAAAGCGTCATTTCCCTTGTTGGCTTCGTGCTGCTCTCTGTGGGAACTGTGCTCATGCTGACGGGTAAGGAGTCGTGCACCCTGCTGACGCACGCCAGCTCCGAGGAGCCGCTCACCTGTTTAAGATCATTTTGAGTGACAATAGCCATGATGGTTAAACCACTGGACCAGTTTCCTGATTTATTGATTTTATTATTATTGTTACTATTACTACTTATACTTCTACTTGACCACATACACTCTTGTCCCAGTTAAAAGCTGTCAAAAAGAATAAAGAGGTTGTTTAATTTGCGGTATGTCCACACTGGTTTCTCCATGAGACTTATGCGCTCCCTCTTGTGCCTGTAGGTAAGATCTCCCCATGGACCGGCCGGTTCTACTCCCTGCTGGATCCGTCCTATGCTAAGAACAACATCCCCATCATCGCGTCCGTCTCTGAGCACCAGCCAACCACCTGGTCCTCCTACTACTTTGACCTGCAGCTGCTGGTCTTCATGTTCCCCGGTAAGGAGCCTCCTAATCTGTGGCAAACATCGTCCCTCACAAAAACTGATGCCTGACTGAATGTTTTTACCCTCTGCAGTGGGCCTGTATTATTGCTTCAACAACCTGTCTGATGCTCGAATCTTCATCATCATGTATGGGGTCACCAGCATGTACTTCTCAGCTGTTATGGTAAGTGCCAATTGTGGACTTGAACCTGAAATTCATCTCAACAAGGTTGTTAACCGTTTTATATTTTTGCTAAATGTTGTTTTCCCCCCAAAACCGTGTCCCATCATGCTCTGCAGGTGCGTCTGATGCTCGTTCTGGCTCCAGTCATGTGCATCCTGTCGGGGATTGGAGTTTCTCAGGTTCTCACCACGTACATGAAGAACTTGGACGTCAGCCGACCAGACAAGAAGTCCAAGAAGCAGCAGGATGCCACGTACCCCATCAAGAACGAGGTGAGTCGTTATCGTTTGAACCAAACAGCCGTGAGGCTCTGGCTGAGTTTGAAGAACTTAACAGTGAGTGAGTGAATTGCCACATAGAGTTAAAACATTTTGCTACCTGTCAGATGTTTGATGGTAAAGGGAGAAGCTCTCGTTAAGTCCTGCGTCTAGCTAAACGGGCCGCGCGGCTTGTCCTGTGTGGCCGTAGGTGGCGAGCGGGATGATCTTGGTCATGGCGTTCTTCCTCATCACGTACACCTTCCACTCCACATGGGTGACGAGCGAGGCCTACTCCTCGCCGTCCATCGTGCTGTCGGCCCGCGGCGGCGACGGCAGCCGCATCATCTTCGATGACTTCAGGGAGGCCTACTACTGGCTCCGACACAACACCCCCGAGGTCAGGGGTCAACGCCCAGTCTGCACCAATCACTGCTGCCCCCACTCAGCACACACACCGTATCATGATGGGCTTATTAATTAACTGAGAGGTTTACAGCTGGGAGTGCAGGACGACCTCAGAATCCAGATCTGGGGTCGCTGACCTTTACACTCTCCTACACTGTGATGCCATGAGCTTGTGATGTGATTTTTGAACGCGTCTGTTACAGGATGCCAAAGTTATGTCCTGGTGGGATTATGGGTATCAAATAACGGCAATGGCCAATCGGACTATTCTGGTTGACAACAACACTTGGAACAACACGCACATCTCTAGAGTTGGCCAGGTGAGTAAAACTGCATGACGTATTTAATGTATTGATCCACTGTTTTTTGGAGACTACCGGTCGTTGTTTACCCGTGTCTGTGTTTGCAGGCTATGGCCTCCACGGAGGAGCGGGCTTATGGGATCATGCGCGAGCTAGATGTTAGCTACGTCCTGGTGATCTTTGGTGGACTGACTGGTTATTCATCTGACGGTACACTCACGTTTGTGTATATATAACTCCCCAAACCAGAAGAAAAGATCTAGAACTATAGGCCATCTGTAGTGGTTTCCCACTAACGTGTGGTGTGTGTGCAGACATAAACAAGTTCCTGTGGATGGTCCGTATTGGGGGCAGTACGGACACGGGGAAGCACATCAAGGAGCACGACTACTACACGCCCACCGGCGAGTTCCGCGTGGACCGGGAGGGATCGCCAGTCCTGCTGAACTGCCTCATGTACAAGATGTGCTACTATCGCTTTGGCCAGGTCTACACGGAGGCCAGTGAGTGTCGCGCTTCAACTCTCGCGCTTTGGCCGCGCTGCTTTCTGCAGGTGAATTAACGTGCCAGTTCTTTGCAGAACGTCCTCCTGGCTACGACAGGGTTCGCAACGCTGAGATCGGGAACAAGGACTTTGAGCTAGATGTGCTGGAGGAAGCCTACACGACAGAGCACTGGCTGGTCAGGATATACAAGGTGGGTGTCAGTGGCCAACGCGCCCTCGGACTGACGCGGCGCCACGCGCTCGCCACGCCTTCCCAGCTCCACTGGTTTGCTGATATTTTTTTTTTTGCATTTGTGCCTTTCAGGTTAAGGACCTTGACAACCGCGGCCTCTCGCGAACATAAAGCCAAGACGCTAAAAATTCACACACACCTTCTTAACAAACAGCACTGAAAGCTTCCTGTGGGATGTGGAGACCAGTGTGAATATTTTTTTATACTTGTGTTATAATTGCAGGAAGAGATTGAAGCTTTTTTTTTTTTTTTTTTTTTTTTTTTTTATTGACTTGGAACATATTGTCTCTTTTTGGAAAGGAGTGTGGTGTCCTCAGAGAAAACTGTCTTTAGGTATTTTCTGCAATCAATGGCCAACTAATGAATTTGTCTACAAATGGGCTAATAAAAGGGGTGAATGAGGTGCATTTGTGTCCTTTTATTGATTAGTCTGAACATCAGACACGCGGTCTTATGTAGACGTGTAGTTTGGACAGTATGCACGAAAGGCCGAATGTGATTGGTCGGCAGCGGGGCTGGCAAAACACCTAGTGCGTCTGCGCAGTCGGGCACGTGTGTAGACGTCCGCTATCGCGTAGCTGAGACGAGACTGCGGGACGTCTCGAGTGTCAAAGATGTCGCGGTGGAACAAGGTGCTGTTGGCCGCGACTGGTTACACAGTGGCGGCCGCCGGTCGGACTGTGAACCGTCTGCGCTTCTCACTCCACAGCAAACGGAGCTTCAGCACTGGGACACGTGCGAGGAAAGATTTCTTTCAAGGTGCGTGTTCAGGCAATTTTCACTGCACTCCAGAGATCTGAGCTGAGGTGTAGATGTGAGTCCTGCTAGCTACGTCAGCTCATTCACGTCTTGTAACGTATAAGTGTGTGAGGAACATGCTGTTGGACTGACCTCGCACCAAGATGGCTACTTAGCCTGCTAACGTTATCTGGTTAGAAAGCTTGGGGTGTCCGCCGTCCGTTTGAGGATGTTCTTGTACGTTTCAGACCTCGAGAATCAGTTTAAAGCAATAAGGAAAAAAGCTGTGGACGCGATGCCTGGCAGCGGATGGAGCCCGCTGGACGTAACGCCCGGTCTCCCCCCTGAGCGGACCGATATCGTTATCGTGGGAGGGGGGGTCATCGGCTGGTCCATCGCCTACTGGCTGAAGAAGAAACAGTGGAGTCGAGACGGCGTGAGGGTGCTGGTGGTGGAGAAGGACCCCACCGTACGTAGCTGTCATCTCAGATGTGCAACTGAAACCACAACGTTGATGTAACCTTCAGGACGTAGACGTTGCGTTTTGAATCGGGGCACTTGCCAGCCACTCCTAAAATTTCTCATATGTTGTTTGAGATGAGTGTGAAGTTCCTTTAACCTTAATCAAAATAAAATGTGCGTCAGTTAAATTAAACGGCCGTATATTGTTTTCCCAGTATGCTGAGTCGTCCACGGTGCTGTCCGCGGGAGGTATTAGGCAGCAGTTCTCTCTCAAGGAAAACGTCCAGCTATCGTTGGCCTCCGCCGACTTCATGAGGAATATAAATGTAATTTTACCGCAAAATGCTGTTCAACAGTGTTTTTTAGGATTTTACCGCCGTGTTCATTAATGAGCAAATAGTTTATGTGGAGGTGTTGGCGGTTTATGGATTGTTTTGCTCTGTAGGAACATCTTGGGGTATTGAATGAGGATCCAGTTGACCTGCAGTTTAACCATGTTGGCTACCTGTTCTTGGCAAATGAAAGGGTAGCGCATATTATGGAGGAGAACTATGTCACCCAAAGGTAAGCCTCTCTCGGCACGACGCACTACTCTGCATGTGAGTGTTTCTTACCTGAACGGTGGCATGACCCTTGTCTTCACCAGAGATCACGGGGCAAAGGTCACACTCCTGTCCCCAACTCAGCTCCAGGGCAGGTTTCCTTGGCTAAACACCAAAGGTGTTGCACTGGCATCGTATGGTTAGTTTTCTCTTTTTTTGGTCTGTAAAAGTTGTACCACTGAAGTATGTGTTGGGTTCTTGGGTGAGGGAGGTGAGTTATTTATTTGTGAAGTTAATGTTGAACTGGAGCATCTACTGACTACACTGCATTGCCTAGGGCTTGAAAATGAAGGCTGGTTTGACCCTTGGTCTCTTCTGAATGCATTCAGATGCAAGGCCATGTCTATGGGAGTCTACCAGTGCTACGGAGAGGTCAAAGGTTAACCTTCTATTTCTTTTCTGGTTATGGTCATGTAGTAGAATAACAAAGTAGCAAACGTCATTCCAGGATATTCCATGTTTTTCTACGTGACGTATTTCTGTACATCTTGAAAGGTTTTCTTTTGATCTTTGTTTTGAACAGAGGAATCTACCAGGCTTGCCAAGTATCACATATCTGGTTGTCATATTCTCATGTATGTAGATTGATGTTTGAGTTTAATAGTTCTTTGTTTTAGGGTTTACATACTCCACAACTAATGCAGAGACCACAGATGGAGATCTGTTGAGAATAAAGAGGATCAAAAATGTCATTGTGAGTTTGTATATTTAGTTTTTTCAATCTTAAAGGCCAAAACTCCATTTAACGCAGTTTAAACTTTTATCAAATATCAAAATCTATTTTCCAGTTCTTCGTGGGTTTGCCTCCATAATGGCAACATAATTTGTAAAACTAATGGCCAGTGGCACAAAGTATTAGTGTTTTCTTGTGTGTCTGTGGTGTGATCTGAAACCACGAACGTCTCCCATAGGTGCAGATGCCCAACAGTCTGGAAAATCAGCCTGTGGAGTGTTGCATTGTGGTCAACGCTGCAGGTGCCGGTTCAGGTCAGATTGCAGATATGGTCGGTATCGGCCTGGGTGCAGAAGACAGCATGGCTGGCTTGCCTGTGGAACGTAGGAAGAGGTGGGAATATACCACATTCTGTCATTTCCAGATTACAGTTTGTGCGTTTACTTTTTATGTTTTTTTATTTTAATCGTTTTAATTGCTGTTAATTGGTAATTGTCCTGCAGGTATGTTTATGTGGTGCACAGCCCAGATGGTCCTGGTCTGGAGACACCGTTTCTGATCGACTATTCAGGAGTTTACTTCAGACGAGAAGGTCTTGGAGGAAATTACATCACGGGGAAGTCTCCCGAGGAGGTCTGGGCTGTTTAGGGTCATGTTTCCGTTTGTGCGGCAGTGGTTCCTCGTGCCTCTGCACACACTGCATGTGCTTGGGACCTGGTTTCACTGAATACACCTGATCAAAGTCAAAATCTACTTATTACGCCCTTCACAAGGTGACCTGGCGTGTTACAGCAGGGTAATCTGTTCACTGGATCTGGGAATGGGGATGTCAACAAGCTTTTGATTTAGGTTAACGTGTTTTCTTGCCTTTGCATGGCTATTCTTGTACGTAGTCAGTCATACGGTCATGGATATGTAACCAGCATGTCTGATTTTATGGACATTGTGGCTAATTTAAATCAGATATCTTCATAAAACGACAAAATGCAGTGGTGGCAGAAAACTACTGACAGACACAGAACATGTGACACGGTAACTGGTCTTGGACACCTGGCCCTACTATGCTGGTGTTAAAGGGGCTTCTGAGTGTGACAACTGAGGAACTGTTCATCATTTGATCTTTTCCCCAGAACGAGGAACCGGACAATGGCAATCTTGAAGTCGACCATGAGTTTTTTCAAGAGAAAGTCTGGCCACTTCTGTCCCATCGGGTCCCTGCCTTTGAGTCTTTGAAGGTGAGTGTGTCAGAACCATCAGCAGTTGCTTCAGCAAATCTGTGACCAATTAAAGTGCTTGTATATAAATATATGCATACTGAATCATTTGTTTCCCAGGTGACTGGAGCGTGGGCAGGATATTATGACTACAACACGTTTGACCAGAACGCCGTCGTGGGGCTGCACCCCCTGGTCTCCAACATGTTCTTCGCCACGGGCTTCAGTGGCCACGGCCTCCAGCAGTCCCCCGCGGTGGGCCGCGCCGTCGCCGAGCTCATCCTGGATGGGGGCTTCAGGACCATCGACCTCAGTGGCTTTAACTTCAATCGCATCCTGCAGCAGGAGCCGCTGCTAGAGAGAAACATCGTGTGAAGAGGAGGGAAGGGAGGTGTAATGGGCTCTGGGTCAGCACCAGGACCGCTGGGGAGAACAGGGCAGAGAGGCAGAGCGTTGAGTCCTGTCTGTCCTTTTTGCATGGACGACAGTAGCTTTGTCAACCAGAGCCAGATTCACTACACAATATATAAACATACCCTTAATTCACATAATCATATGCAGCTGGACTTGAATTCAAGCCGAACTTAATCGAGCACTTACCAGCTTCTACACGTCGGGGGCTGATTATAGTGTAATAAGAGAAAATGACCTCAGATCAGTTTTTTTTTCATTATTACTAAAAACTTTGATTACTCTGGGTCTGCACAGTTTCTCATTCAGGCTACATCACCAAGGCTGCGATGGTGTGAGAGATTTTTAGAATATTACAATAATATTACCTAATGATTTCTATGATCCAATTAGGTTCTGATTGGCTAAAGTCCTGTTACAGCATCGGTCACCCTAATATAGAAGGAAAATGGCTGTGATTTGTCTCCCTCATCGTGTACACACTGTATATCACAGGATTGGGCACCACTGGTGTGTTTTAGCATCATAACAAAACCAGAACGCGTATATAAGCATTTGTATGTGAGTATTACATTTGAAGGTAACAGTGTCCCACAGAACCACGCGGCATTAAAAGTCCTCAGGCTACAAGTTGAGATTCCTTTTCCTTTTACTTCTGTGCTGTTTTTGAGCAGATCATGACAGACGACCACTTTACACTTGCACAGACAAAAATAAAAGTATGTCAAGTCTGAAAGTGACCAAGTTAAAACTGAAGCTGCAGTCATTTCTAAGCCTTCCCCCTAAAACAGCATTTCTCTGTCTGGATAATCCAAACTCCCCCTGGGCTGAACAGGAACGCTGAACATCTGGTCCAGCTGTGCTGGGAGCTGAAACATAGTGGGACCGTCTGGAAGATTAGGAAGCGAAAGACGTTGGTGCTCTCTGTGGGAGTGGTCGTCATGGGCTGCTTTAGTCTGAATGTCTCTTTGATGCTCCACAATAGAACAAGGGTCATAATACCCACAATGCATCCTGCTTGCTCCTGGATTCTCGCTGGAGGCTCCCATGGTTTGTACATATACTGATGGGACATTTTCTGAAGTTATTCTTCCTCTGACATTTATTGCAATGATGTGACAGAAACAAATGCAACAGAAGAGACCTGGAGACCTGCTGTGTTTCACAACCACCTTCACACTGACAGCTGTATTGTGTAGCCTGCATATAGTAATGGTGTTAGAAACAGATGTTCATCATCTACATCATCCCCATTGGGTCCGTCGTCTTGCCAAAGGCAGCAAGGGCTTTGACACTGAAGTGCTGCAGAGAGAAAGAACGCCAACACGTTCAGGGACCAGTCGACATCCAGCAGCAATTCCTCACACCTGCCAACCAGTGGTCATAAACAACATCAGAACTACTCTTCGTTTTTGAATTTGGACAGCACGTGTGGGATTTAACAAACGTATCTTGCGTGTAATACATACCATCATAGCATGCTCAACAAGTCGTTATAGATGTGCACTTACATTTTGTAACTAGGTTTTAACTGGATTTTGGGTTAGTTGGGTTGGTTTGAGGTCTGATCACTGGTTTGTGACAGTATGCGACAATCGCTATAATTACGAGGTCACGTGAATGTATGAAGGTTGCACCCAGTTAGGAAAGATCCGCTGTCACCGTTATATGGAATATTTGGTTTAAGGTGTATGTTGTCCGGGAATCTACCTGTCGCATACTGCATACGGGTTACTGATCTGGGGCACAATCACTACGCCAGTAGTGCGTAGTAGGCTATTTTGAGCACAGCCTATTTTATTTTTAAATCAGTTTTCAAAGAACAGCGACTTGCTTTTAAAGCATCCTCCAGAGGAAATATGTAGCTGGGGGGAAATCTACCTGTACAAAAGAAGCTAGCCCAGAAGTACTTGGAAACGAGAAAGAATAACCAGAATCTTGTCAGTGTTATAGTTATAGACCAAGACGGAAATAACATTTTTAAAAGTATTTCTAAATCCAACTCATTTGATCTTCAAAGTAGTTCTGGTTTAAAGTGCTCCAGAGACGTCAGTTCTTCAGTGAGTCGCTCGCCGCTCTGCTGCTGTGTGATGGATGAATGTTCAACCCGCAGGGACATTCAGCAAACTCAAATCTGGGTTTTTCATGGTCACATTATGAGCAGCATTATATAATAATAATAATAATAATAATAAAATGTGTTTCACTGTACATGTCTGAAAAGTCGATGTGTTAGATGAACAAGCAAAATAAATACGCTAAATTCTGCGGAGACGCCTTCGTCCGCACGGTTTTTCTAGCACGTGACTTCCGTCCTATACCATTGGCGCAGTTGAGCACGTGAGAAATGGCGGCGTCGCAGGACAGAGACGCGCGAGAACCGGAGAGTGAAGCAAAGCGGCTGAAGACAGATGCACGTGCTGTTCCTGGCACCGAGGCCGCGCTCGAGAGCCGCGTGTCCGCCTTTGAACTGCAGCGCGTTCTGCGCGACTCTGCACGCGAGAAGAATATTTTCGTACACGGAAAGGTGAGAGGAAGGTGGCTAGCGTTAGCCGCTCAGCTAGACTATCAACTTTAAAATGTAAACAGCTTTAAAAAGTAGCTGTTCATCCAACGAGCAGGTCATGCAGTATGCTAACCTGGTGCAAGAGTTTATATTTGCACATCATCCCTCTAACATAAGTTCTAACGTGCGAAACCTTGCAGGGCAGTGCTCTATAGCTATTCCAGTTTTTCCTTTAAATGCTCCCCCTCATCTAAGCATGCACACTTCTTCTTAGATTGATGACCAGGAGGCAGTTGTCATACTGGAGAAAACCCCAATCAGACAAGACACACTGCCAGAAATATTTAAGACCAGCACGCTCAGACTGGAGATGAAAAATGACATCTACAGCACATTCCACCTACAGCCACCATATCATCTGAATGGTGAGAGCCGTCAACCCCATCTGTGTGCGGTGCTATAGTAGGTACTCCAGTGAAGACACGTCCATGTGTGTGTACTGCTATAGTAGGTACTCCAGTGAAGACACGTCCATGTGTGTGTACTGCTATAGTAGGTACTCCAGTGAAGACACGTCCATGTGTGTGTACTGCTATAGTAGGTACTCCAGTGAAGACACGTCCATCTGTGTGTACTGCTATAGTAGGTACTCCAGTGAAGACACGTCCATCTGTGTGTGTAATGCTATAGTAGGTACTCCAGTGAAGACATGTCCATCTGTGTGTACTGCTATAGTAGGTACTCTAGTGAAGACACGTCTGTGTGTGTACTGCTATAGTAGGTACTCTAGTGAAGACACGTCCATCTGTGTGTGTACTGCTATAGTAGGTACTCCAGTGAAGACACGTCCATCTATAGTAGGTACTCCAGTGAACACACGTCCAATGCTATAGTAGGTACTCCAGTGAAGACATGTCCATCTGTGTGTACTGCTATAGTAGGTACTCTAGTGAAGACACGTCCATGTGTGTGTACTGCTATAGTAGGTACTCCAGTGAAGACACGTCCATGTGTGTGTACTGCTATAGTAGGTACTCTAGTGAAGACACGTCCATGTGTGTGTACTGCTATAGTAGGTACTCCAGTGAAGACACGTCCATGTGTGTGTACTGCTATAGTAGGTACTCTAGTGAAGACACGTCCATCTGTGTGTGTACTGCTATAGTAGGTACTCCAGTGAAGACACGTCCATGTGTGTGTACTGCTATAGTAGGTACTCCAGTGAAGACACGTCCATGTGTGTGTACTGCTATAGTAGGTACTCTAGTGAAGACACGTCCATGTGTGTGTACTGCTATAGTAGGTACTCCAGTGAAGACACGTCCATGTGTGTGTACTGCTATAGTAGGTACTCCAGTGAAGACACGTCCATGTGTGTGTACTGCTATAGTAGGTACTCCAGTGAAGACACGTCCATGTGTGTGTACTGCTATAGTAGGTACTCCAGTGAAGACACGTCCATGTGTGTGTACTGCTATAGTAGGTACTCTAGTGAAGACACGTCCACTGCTATAGTAGGTACTCCAGTGAAGACACGCCCATCCATGCTGTGTGTGATGCTATAGTAGGTACTCTAGTGAAGACACGTCCATGTGTGTGTACTGCTATAGTAGGTACTCCAGTGAAGACACGTCCATGTGTGTGTACTGCTATAGTAGGTACTCTAGTGAAGACACGTCTGTGTGTGTACTGCTATAGTAGGTACTCTAGTGAAGACACGTCCATGTGTGTGTGTTGCTATAGTAGGTGCTCCCGTGAAGACACGTCCATCTGTGTGTGTACTGCTATAGTAGGTACTCCAGTGAAGACACGTCCATCTGTGTGTGTAATGCTATAGTAGGTACTCTAGTGAAGACATGTCCATGTGTGTGTACTATAGTAGGTATAGTGAAGTACTCTCAGTGAATAGTAGGTACTCTAGTGAAGACACGTCCATGTGTGTGTACTGCTATAGTAGGTACTCCAGTGAAGACACGTCCATGTGTGTGTACTGCTATAGTAGGTACTCCAGTGAAGACACGTCCATCTGTGTGTACTGCTATAGTAGGTACTCCAGTGAAGACACGTCCATGTGTGTGTACTGCTATAGTAGGTACTCCAGTGAAGACACGTCCATGTGTGTGTACTGCTATAGTAGGTACTCCAGTGAAGAGGTACACACGTCCATGTGTGTGTGACTGCTATAGTAGGTACTCCAGTGAAGACACGTCCATGTGTGTGTCCTGCTATAGTAGTGAAGACACGTCCATGTGTGTGTACTGCTATAGTAGGTACTCCAGTGAAGACACGTCCATGTGTGTGTACTGCTATAGTAGGTACTCTAGTGAAGACACGTCCATGTGTGTGTACTGCTATAGTAGGTACTCTAGTGAAGACACGTCCATGTGTGTGTGTACTGCTATAGTAGGTACTCCAGTGAAGACACGTCCATGTGTGTGTACTGCTATAGTAGGTACTCTAGTGAAGACATGTCCATAGTAGGTACTGTGTGTGTGTGTACTGCTATAGTAGGTACTCTAGTGAAGACACGTCCATCTGTGTGTACTGCTATAGTAGGTACTCTAGTGAAGACACGTCCATCTGTGTGTGTACTGCTATAGTAGGTACTCCAGTGAAGACACGTCCATCTGTGTGTGTACTGCTATAGTAGGTACTCCAGTGAAGACACGTCCATCTGTGTGTGTACTGCTATAGTAGGTACTCCAGTGAAGACACGTCCATCTGTGTGTGTACTGCTATAGTAGGTACTCCAGTGAAGACATGCCCATGTGTGTACTACTGCTATAGTAGGTACTCTAGTGAAGACACGCCCATCTGTGTGTACTGCTATAGTAGGTACTCCAGTGAAGACACGCCCATCTGTGTGTACTGCTATAGTAGGTACTCCAGTGAAGACATCTGTGTGTGTACTGCTATAGTAGGTACTCCAGTGAAGTGTGTGTGTGTACTGCTATAGTAGGTACTCTAGTGAAGACACGTCCATCTGTGTGTGTACTGCTATAGTAGGTACTCTAGTGAAGACACGTCCATCTGTGTGTGTACTGCTATAGTAGGTACTCTAGTGAAGACACGTCCATCTGTGTGTACTGCTATAGTAGGTACTCCAGTGAAGACACGTCTGTGTGTGTACTGCTATAGTAGGTACTCCAGTGAAGACACGTCCATGTGTGTGTACTGCTATAGTAGGTACTCTAGTGAAGACACGTCCATCTGTGTGTACTGCTATAGTAGGTACTCTAGTGAAGACACGTCCATGTGTGTGTACTGCTATAGTAGGTACTCCAGTGAAGACACGTCCGTGTGTGTACTGCTATAGTAGGTACTCCAGTGAACTGAAGTGCATGAATTTTTATGTTTCTTTCTAGTGTTGTAAACTTGTGTTAAGCTTATATCCAGCTTCATACCCATCCTGTACATTAGAGCTAGGCTATTCAAATGACAGTAAGGTTCAAGTTCAGGATTTTCTCCATGGGTGTAGGACACAGTTACATCACTATGGATAGTGACAAGATATTACAAATCCAAGAACTTGCTATGTAATGATGATATGGAGGGTCCTCTCTGGGGCCGGAGGGAGTTCATGCCTCAAGTGGTGGAGTTCAAGTGTATCGGGTTCTTGTTCAGGAGTGAGGGGGGGAGTGAGGGGAGGATGGAGCAGGAGGTGGACAGGCGGATCGGTGCGGCGGCTGCAGTGTTGCGGACGTTGTACCGGACCGTCCAGATGCTCCCTGAGCGCTTCCCTGGTGAGGTGCTCCTGTATGTCTAACTGGGAGGAGACCCCGGGGAAGACCCAGGACATGCTGGAGAGATTATATCTCTCGGCTGTCCTGGTAACGCCTTGGTATCCCCCAGAAGAGCTGGAAGAGGTGGCTGGGGAGGGAAACCTGGGCCTCTCTGCTTAGGCTACTGCCCCTGTGATCCGACCCCAGATAAACGGATGTAAATAGATGGATGGATGGATCCCTGCCTATCAATAGAACACCATATATGTGTGTCAATATTAATACAAAAAAACTGAATTGAACTGAATCAAGACTTGGTAATTTCACCTGTATGGTGGTGCTCACCAGTTCTCAAATTCTAATGAAAAATGGGATGCACGTGTTGATTAAATATTTAAGTATTTTTATAATATACTTTTTTTAATAATATATTTTTATAAATATATATAATATAATTGCTTAGTACAGAAAAATGCAAAAGTGCAGGTTTTAACTATCTGGCCATGCAGGCCTTGAAATAAATTATGTGGGCTGCTTATTAAAGTTCTGCCTCACCTGCAGAAATCAAAACCACCGTAATCTGCCCAGCGACAGAGAAGCATATGAAGAAATATCTCCATCAGGAAACCTTCCTCATTGAAGAGTCTGGGGACGACTACCGTGACATCACTCTCCCCTACGTCAGCAGCCAGAGTTTCAGTGTCCAGGTGTGCTATTGCATTTACATTTACATTTACGGCATTTAGCAGACGCCCTTATCCAGAGCGACTTACAACAAGTGCTTCATTGTTTTACTCAGAACAAAATCTCTAGCTAGTTAGTTTAGGCTAAAATCAGGAAGAAACTTTAAGCAAAGATATTATTAGATACAGTCAGTATGGACGCCTAGATATACTCAAATATATACTGAGAAAACCCTACTTAAAAAGATAAAAGCAAGAAAAGTCATTACAGTCACAAATATTTAATAAATGCTAGTGTAGTAAAATTTAATTTAAGTGCTCTTGAAACAGATGTGTCTTCAGTCTTCGCTTAAAAACAGCAAGAGACTTTGCCATTCGAACACTCAGTGGAAGTTCGTTCCACCACTGAGGTGCCAGAACTGAAAAAAGTCTGGATGCATGTTTTCCGCATGTCCTGAGAGATGGTGGGTCACACACACTATTAGAGACACACACACACACACACACACACTTTTATATACTCTGTGCTAGAATGAGACCTATATGTTTTTTAATATTTAGTGAAAACATGCTCAGTTCTTTTCGGCAGTGGGTGTACAACATTTTGGAGAAGAAAGCAGAGGCTGACAGGATCGTGTTTGAAGATCCAGACGCTCATGTCGGCTTCGTCCTGCTGCCAGATTTCAAATGGGACCAGAAGCAGGTGAGTGAGCAGTTTTAGCGTGAGGAAAATCTTTTGGTAGTTTGATGACTTCAACTTTGAATTACAAAACCTTAATATTTCACTGCGGTTTGGAATCTTGGTCTTGTTTTAGGTAAAATTCTTTTCTGTGTATATCATTTTGATCATTGATTAAATCTGTCAGTCCTGTCTATAATCAGCATCACATTTGGAATGACCAGTATTTTATTTCCCCACTTGTATATTTGTATAGATCAGATTTCTGCAAACAAATATAATTTATATTAAATTATATATTACATTTAAAAAATATATATATTTTTTCATTTTTTTTTAAATGTCCAGTAGAGAAATTCACAAGTGAAGAAATTTCATTTGAAAACCCAGCAGTGTATTGATCTGATCCAGCATGTCGCGCTTGGCTGACTGTAGTGTTGTTTTTCTCTCTAGCTTGATGACTTGTATTTGATAGCCATTGTACATCGAAGGGACCTAAAGAGTTTGAGGAGTCTCACCTCAGATGACCTGCCGTTACTGAGAAACATCCGTGAAAAGGGACTGGTGAGGAGATCTTAAAAATGACCTGTGTGTGTGTGTGTGTGTGTGTGTGTGTGTGTGTGTGTGTGTGTGTGTGTGTGTGTGTGTGTGTGTGTGTGTGTGTGTGTGTGTGTGTGTGTGTGTGTGTGTGTGTGTGTGTGTGTGTGTGTGTGTGTGAATTTGAACAGTGCTAACTGGCAAATAAAGGTGTGATTCTCCCTTTCATTATATCTGCTGGTCTGTGGCCTTCTTTGACCAGTAGATGGCAGTATTAACTAGGAATGCCTTGTGGGAACCTTTTGCAGGTTTCTCCTGCCGACTCTGTTTTAAGAACATGCTGGAAGATGAGTAAAGTTAAGAAGTGTGTGTGTGTTTTTTAAGCCGTTACTTGCAGTAGGAAAGGCTGACTCTGCAAAGATTACTCTCCAGTCTGGTCTGTCCCCACAGGAGACCATCCAGAAGCAGTACAATGTCCCGCCGAGCAAACTGCGTGTGTTTTTGCACTATCAGCCGTCCTACTACCACCTGCACGTGCACTTCACCTCGCTGGACTACGAGGCTCCCGGGTGCGGCGTGGAAAGAGCCCACCTGCTCTCTGACGTCATCCAGAACCTGGAGGCTGACTCCTCCCACTACCACAGCCGCTCCCTCTCATTCGCTCTGCGGGCGGACGACGCCCTTCTGCTGAAGTTCAGAGAGGCTGGTAAGCTGTAGTCATGGCAGCAGCCTGAGCTCGCCCGGCCAGCCGGACCTCATGAGGAGGTTCTCTTCCCCCATTCCATCACGAATGATCCGGACCTCATGAGGAGGTTCTCTTCCCCCATTCCATCACGAATGATTATTTCTTCATCGCTTTGTGCCGTGGCCTGGGAGAAATGAGCGAAGTAGTCCTAGAGTTGTTCTGCTTCTCCTTCATGTCTTTACTTTTGTACTGAAACAGATTTGTTGGTTTTTAAAGGAAGCTGTATTTACAACTTGTAACTTTTAAATAAAGATTTCACTGTTTCACTGCTGAAACCTTTATCTTGCTTTGAAACCTTGTTTTGTTTTAGGCATATTTTATTTTACTCCTGTAGATGAATAATTCACAGTCCTGTGTTTTCATTTATTCTTCTCTGCTCTGTATGTTGAGACCGCATGCATCTGTACGGCCCGTTCAGAATGGATTCCTGCTAAGAGCTTATCACAGGTTAAGGCTTCCAGGAGGATTCTGCAGACTGCTGGTTTAGAGCCAGCTGAGGTGGTCTCCCCGCAGGGCATTGTGGGAGCTGAGGGAGGGGCACGGCTGGGGGGGGGTGCAGGGTGGAGAGGAGGGTTAGTCAGAGTTGAGTGCTGCTTCCCTGCTGGTTGTAAGAACTCCAGTGTCTTTGTAGAGGAAACACGAGTGCAGTATAACATACTGTTGACTTACTGCGTGTAAAAAGCATCACTCCTGTTTCCACTGTGAAGGCAGATGTAGCAACATTCAACTTAGTCGCTGTGAATAACCACCAACCCTCACTGGGGATTACAGTTAATTGTTAGATATGGTGCAGTTTGTATTGTACCTAAGGCAGTTAAGTATAACACGCCAGCTATTATTACCACCTGTTCATACCATCTCTGTATAAATGTCCATCACTGTTTGATGACAAGTGTACAGCACCACACTGTTTTGGTTGGCATGCAGTAGGTGTAGCCACCATCCACCCTGGTCACATCCAGCCACCATCCACCCTGGTCACATCCAGCCACCATCCACCCTGGTCACATCCAGCCACCATCCACCCTGGTCACATCCAGCCACCATCCACCCTGGTCACACAGCTCAGGTCCTGGTTGCAGGACCTTGACAACTGTTCACCGGGTGCAGAGTTCTCATTGCAGCACCAAAAACCGTTATTTAAATTTGAAGTTTGAAACTAATTTTCAGATGCAAAGCCAATATGTCAGTCCAGGTCAAATGTACCATAAGCAGGACCAACGTGTTCCAACTATAATAATAGCAGAGGAAGATGAGCTGGTGTTAGTGAGATGGATTCAATATGCCCTTTCAGGTTTTGTTTTGCCAGTGGTCATTTACATTTATAGATTTGGCAGGCGCTCCTGTCCAGAATGACTTACAAACGTGTGTTGTGGGTGTGAACGTTGTAGTCAAATACACATCCTCATGTGAGCACGGATCAGTGCGTTAAGAACAGTATCAGGCTATAGGCCTGGCTAAACCCAATGATCAATCATTATTCATTATTACTTATGAATATTTATGTATTATTAATTACTAATAAAAACACCCCCAATACACTTTTCCCCCTTATATTTTGCATGCCTATTCTTTTGGGCTCCTCTTATCACAGCTCTTGAGTCAGGAGATTAACTATGGAATACAGTCAATCTTGAAATGTGAGGTGTTGAAACCCCTTTTTTCACATTTGGCACTTGTCAAAACAAAGAGTAGCCAATGGGGTGTAGGAGCGACCGCCGAAACCACGACGACGCTGTCCCACTGATAAAGCTGTTTAATAGCACACCCTGTCTGCATAGCTCCGCTCTGCCATAACACTGCCTGGTCGTCTGAATGGTTGTTTTAGCTCAGCTGGTTGGACAGGGCTTGATGCTTTGACAGTACACATCAGATACAGGGGGGTAGATACAGGGGGTAAATGTTCTGGACCTCTTGTGGCCAGGTCTTTTTCTTTATGAACAGGGGCATAATCTTGGGATTAAGACATTGCTCTGGGGATTACATTTCAGCAGTACCCCAATGGCAGTTTACTCAGAGTAGAGCAGGAAGGTCTGAGTTTTAATCCTGCCCGCCATTGGTCTCCACTCTCAGGCAAAAGATCTGTGGATTCTACGCGTCGAAAATTGTGAACGTGCTCTTGTTTCAGAAGCACTGTGGCTAACCTCTGTGTCAGTAGGGGTGAGTTCACATTCTCATCTATGGTCATCTTATAAATTACATTTCCCGAAGTAGTTTTGAGCAGTTGCTAAAATGTTGTAACTGGATGTGAAAGTGGGAATGACTGTTTTAGCCTTTTTTAAACCGAGAGGATCCACAAAGAGAAGTTTAGATGTGCACATTCCATCTGAGTAATTAGAAAATTAGGAAAGTAATTAGAAAATATTTTTAGCTTTAGTTTGCTTATATTTATACTGAACATGAAATTGTCGAGTTATCCAAAGTGCACAGTGCAACCAGTGAGAATAGGCAGCTGTTCTAATCACCTGTTGGATTGTGACCTCGTTGTTCATGCGTGCTCAACCTAACTGGTTTGCTTCTTTTACTTCACGGTGAAGGAATGTTGCAATTCATCCACAAACAGCTTCATGATCACCTAGCGGAGCGCAGGAATCACCGCACCCGGCTGGTGACCAAGGATGGGCGCTGTAACGTTGAGTTTGGCAGTGTTGAGTATCACAGCCATTTTGCTTACCTGATGGATATTTGGACCACCTGTGTTGAGTTTAGATGGCGCTTTGTTATACTGTCCTTTGTCACGGCTTTTACTGGAAGTTGGTTCGTCTTTGGTCTGCTGTGGTATTCAATCGCAAAGAGCAATGGGGACTTGGAGGGAGAGAAGAGACCTAAAGGCCATTTAAAATGCATAGACAACATAAATGGTCTCAGAACTGCCTTTCTTTACTCTCTAGAGACCCAGACAACCATTGGATACGGGGGGCGCGCCCTGACGGGGAACTGTGCGGGGACGGTAGCCCTTCTGGTTGTCCAGTCCCTTGTGGGTGCCATCATAAACTGCTTCATGTGTGGTCTAATTCTGGCCAAAATTTCCCTCCCCAAAAAGAGGGCAAAGACAGTCACCTTCAGCGACACGGCGGTGATCTGTCTGAAGAGAGGCAGTCTCTGCCTACAAATCCGTGTGGCCAACCTGCGTAAGACACTGCTGATCGGAAGCCAGATTTACGGCAAACTCCTGAGGACCACGATCACACCAGACGGAGAACCCATCATACTGGACCAGGTGAACATCGACTTCCTGGTGGATGCCGGTAAGGACCACCTCTTCTTCGTATGCCCACTCACGCTGTACCACGTTATCGACGGCTCCAGCCCGTTCGCGGAGATGGCGGCCGACACGCTAAAGCATCAGGAGTTCGAGCTGGTGGTCTTCCTGGATGGCGTGGCTGAGTCCACCAGCTCCTCCTGCCAAGTGCGTTCTTCCTTCCTGCCCTGTGAGATCCAGTGGGGCTACACCTTCCTGCCCATCGTGTCTCGCTCCAGAACAGGCAAGTACCGTGTGGACCTCTCCCACTTCTCCAGAACGGTGCCGGTGGTCACGCCACACTGTGCGTGCTGCTTCCTGAACGAGCTGAACAGTGAGGTTGTTCGCCACCACCACGGACCCCACGGCATCGACAACCCTGGCTTTGATGTGATTGCGATTGAAGATGTGATGGACAATACTGAAATGTGAGGATGTGGACAAACTTACAATGATAACTTGTACTGCCTCTGAAGTCGGGGGAATAAGTAGTATTATCTTACTTGAGGTTGTAGGAAGTCCTGCATTTGACATTTTCATAATTTGTAAAGTGCTGTGACATTTTTCAGAGCATCTTACATACAAATCTCAGTAGACAGCATGTGTACTTCCTGTGACTGACCTGTGACTTTGGTGTTGGCATCTTCCTGTACCTGTTCTACTGAGTGAGCTACAGGACGCTTATTACAAGATCCTAGACCAAATCTGTAAGAGTATATAGCAAAGGTCTATATTACTGACAGACTGTCAAACTGCTGATATACCTAAACTGTTTCAGAACAGAGAACGGAATCATTGATCTGTTGGGAAATCTAGAAAACTGGAAACTGGAAGAAGGAAATATAACAAATGTGGCACTTCAGCTGCTTACAGTGTGACTTTCAATCATATTTCTCCATTTCACATGAATGAACGATGGAAATGCATGTTCAGATTTTTGGGAGAGTCGATGTGACATGGAACCTTTTAAAGCTGTTGAAATGCTAGGTGGGTGTTATTTTCTGATTACATATTCTACTGAGAACGGATGTAAGGCATTAGTATTGTTCATTCAGTGTAGTTATATAATAAAGACACACACACACACACACACACATATATATATATGCATTCTACTGTAATTATGTTGAACATATTGTACTCTATAGCTGGCTGTACTTTGAATTGCAGTCTTCATGAGAACACGCTAACCGCATTGCAGGTAAACCGTTTTCATTTGGATGCATCCAGACGTGAGAACCAAACGTGAACACGCTAACGTGCATTCACACGTTTATGACCCCTGGACAGCCGCACCAGGGCAGATTATCACTGAAGTGTATATTATTTACTTAAAAGCTAAAAAAGTTAATTATGCTGACAAGATTTTATCATTAAATCTTTTAAAGTGAAAATTTACAGGACATAAGTAATGGGTTTTCAATCTTTTAAACGTTTGCACTGTCTTAAATGTCTTAGCCCTCATTTCCCATTGGGAGGTGCTCTAGTATAAATAGTTTACAGCCTAAGAACACTCCAGATTTCCCAGAAGGCTTAGTCATCTACAGTGTCAGCATCAGTGTGAGGACATTGCACAGTAAGATACAGGATTTAGTCTGTATCCTCCTAAATATATAGACGAATCTGTAGGGGATGTTTCTGTAAACATTGTGCTCCCCTTCATATTGTTATATTAAATATTTCTATATGTTATATTATATAATTGTGCATTTTAATACAGTTTAATAGTGATTGGGTTTTAATATAGTGCTTGGTATTCTGTTTCAGTTATATTCCAATTTAATTTCAGCAAACAACAAGCAAGGAAGAGAGAGAGAGAGAGAGACATACAGAGGGAGAGAGAGACATACAGAGGGAGAGAGAGCTGGTAGCCATAAGATTTTGGATGATGGACAAAGGAATGGCTGAGTGTGTGGGTGCAGGGTGATCGGTGCTCTTGCCCAGAGTTCGAAATCAGCATAATTTGAACTTCCACCACCCTCACACCAACCTCTATGCTCCCTTGATCGCAGTAGCTGTTTGGCCTCTCTGTCAACATGGGCAGCTGCAGTTTCTGCCAATCCCCTGCAGAGAAACGCTGTTATTTTCTAACGATAGTGCTGTTTTTCTTTCTTTCCTTCCTTCTCTCCTTCCCTTTTCTTTGCTTAGGATCCCATTTTAAAGTCACGCTTTCTGAAGCTCTTCTGTGTTTAGAATAAATGCTGTGTACTTTATTTGACATGGTATTACAACAACAAGAGCAAGAGGGTTAAAAAAGGGTTTAAAAGAAATTCAGAGCATCACATTCTGGTATCATAATCATTGGACCTGTCCAAACGAGCTTTGGTATAAATGACATAAGTTAAATGACATAAATAGATTTTTCTGAACTAAATAATTATTATTTTTATGCGTAACTGTCGTCCTTGCATCTCCTGATCCCGCACCTGGATTCAAACACATGGCCTCGGTGAGGTAGGGCTGATCTAGTAAAAGGAACAACTGTCTGTTTGGCGGCACTTGAAGAGTTTGAGGAATGTCTCCATTTTGTGGGCATCCTTCCTGAAGCATGACAGCATGGTGTAATCCTTCAGCACCTGTTCCATGGTGTAAGGGGAAAGCAGAGGATCTGGCCTGTTCCTGTTGTCCAGTGGCAGGCTGTCCTCATTCAACATCTGTGTTTGGGTGGGGGTACGGGGAAAGGGTGGGGGTACAGGGAAAGGGTAGGGGTACAGGGGAAGGGTAGGGGTACAGGGAAAGGGTGGGGGTACAGGGAGGGGTAAATGAGTCATTTCCAGGCAAATGCATGGTGCAGGACCACCAGGGGCAAAATGTGTGGCAGCTGGAAAATGTGCTGACGTACCTTCCTGATGATGGTGAGGAGACCTTGCTCTAGGCTCACCAGCTTGGACGAGAGCCACTTGGTCTTGTTGAGAATGGTGCCGGGGACATTGTCATATTGATCTAGGGAATCCTGTAGATCCACCAGATGGTTGATCCAGAACTGCACCAGAATCAGCACCGAGTTTAGGAGCCATTTGTCCTGCAGCATCGAAAACCACAAACCTGCTACATAAAACTGTCCTTGGCCACGTTCGCGGGCTGCTCAGATGAGGAAAAGTGCAGCGCTGAGCTCAGATGAACATACCGAAATTCGCTGTACTTCACTTTTGGAGGTTGACATGGGCAGGATGGCAGTGCACATGTAGGGTCTGTGTCCTGGCTGGGCAAGCAGATCTAGAGGGATGAACATGTCCTCCTGTGAAGAGCAATGGGAGAAACATCAAAAAACATCTTAGACCTGACTTACCCAACAGCCTGAGGGTTCTTAGCAGAAACATTTGCACTTAAAAGTAATAAAGCCCTTAATATTTTTAGTGCTAAAATGCTGCATTTTATAATGTTGCTGCGGTCGTGTCTTTATAATTGTTCCAGCAGTATTCTCAGGGAATGAGGGCTGTCTGCAGCTATGGAGCACAGTTCTTTACTCACAAACTGTGTCCTGGTCTCTTCCGAGATGCGATAGATGAGCTCGGCGTGCTGGATGGCCCGGTCCAGGAGCTTCTCTGTGGAGATGGCGCAGTGCCCGTCCCCAGCCTCACAGTCCAGCACAGAGCACAGGATGCTGGGCATGGAGCAGAGGAGGAGGCATCCCTGCAGAACTGGGGCAGAAACCCACGGTGATTAGGGAGCAAAAACAGGACCCATGTTTCTGATCATCTGACCTGCTACCAGTCATAGAATTCAATTTAAGTAAGTGGTGTTTGCAAAGTCTTGATAAGTCAATGCAGAATATTAGGGATGTTTTTTTTTAGATTTACAAATGGATTTCATACAGTACCTTTGGTCTTGCTCATTATTGTGGAATGGAAGAAGGTTATTGTCTGAAATCACTACTGTTGATGCCTCACAGGCAGTACTACCTTATATACACAACGCAGACTTCATGAATGAATTAGATTTAGAAATTCTCATGCAAGAGGTAAGACGATATTTCTGGTTACGGGTTTCCACTATGTTCTTATGCATCATCTTAACTGGAAGGACAAAATGTTTATCCAAAATGTTTGGTTTCATATAAGCTTCTCATCTTTAGAAATGGGTGATTAAGAATCACAACGTTGGAGATTTGCAGGAGTAGATTGGATTTCAAATCTCATGTTTCATGAGAAAAATCATACCCAATATGAAAATAATAAAAAAAGATACTGATCAACACAAATACAGAGACTGTCTTAAATAAATTACACAAAAGATTAAAAAATTATAAATTGAAGTAAACAAAGTAATTTTGTATATACAAAATATAGATACTCAGGTGCCAACCTCTTCCTAACAGAGATGCTCAAAAATCTTTTGTCACCAGTGCTAGAATTTTAAAGAACACTTCAGGAGAGATGGCTGTTTTCACCTGAGGGGGGAATATGGAGGGTTGGGGATTAAATAATAGATCTGCTGCCTGTCTGATTCTGAACTACAGCTGCTGCACTCGGTGAACTCAGTGTGTGTAGAGGGTACGAAAGCTGTCAGATCTCATCAGATCTCATCAGATCTCTTAACATTTTGCCCTGATTGTGACTTGGTTTGAACTCATTTATAGATAGAACTAAGAAATCGACATCAGACATCCGGTCTGATATCATTTCACAAAATGACACAAATGAAACAGTAGTTTCACAAAAGGGGATACAAAGGGAGATTGCCGTGTAACGGGCGAGGGAATGGCCTCCTCTCGTGTCCCCCTCAAATCGAACCCTGACTGTCACCGAGTTTAAAGATGCCATTTCTGACAGTAGACAGTGCTTGACCAGTGGTGAGAGCTCTGGGTGTGGGGAGTGTGAACACAGTAGCTTTACTCTGGGTGTGGGGAGTGTGAACACAGTAGCTTTACTCTGGGTGTGGGGGGAGTGTGAACGCAGTAGCTTTACTCTGGGTGTGGGGAGTGTGAACGCAGTAGCTTTACTCTGGGTGTGGGGAGTGTGAACGCAGTAGCTTTACTCTGGGTGTGGGGAGTGTGAACACAGTAGCTTTACTCTGGGTGTGGGGAGTGTGAACACAGTAGCTTTACTCTGGGTGTGGGGAGTGTGAACACAGTAGCTTTACTCTGGGTGTGGGGGAGTGTGAACGCAGTAGCTTTACTCTGGGTGTGGGGAGTGTGAACACAGTAGCTTTACTCTGGGTGTGGGGAGTGTGAACGCAGTAGCTTTTACTCTGGGTGTGGGGGAGTGTGAACACAGTAGCTTTACTCTGGGTGTGGGGAGTGTGAACACAGTAGCTTTACTCTGGGTGTGGGGAGTGTGAACACAGTAGCTTTACTCAGGTGTGGGGAGTGTGAACACAGTAGCTTTACTCTGGGTGTGGGGAGTGTGAACACAGTAGCTTTACTCTGGGTGTGGGGAGTGTGAACACAGTAGCTTTACTCTGGGTGTGGGGAGTGTGAACGCAGTAGCTTTACTCTGGGTGTGGGGAGTGTGAACGCAGTAGCTTTACTCTGGGTGTGGGGAGTGTGAACGCAGTAGCTTTACTCTGGGTGTGGGGAGTGTGAACGCAGTAGCTTTACTCTGGGTGTGGGGAGTGTGAACGCAGTAGCTTTACTCAGGGTGTGGGGAGTGTGAACGCAGTAGCTTTACTCTGGGTGTGGGGAGTGTGAACACAGTAGCTTTACTCTGGGTGTGGGGAGTGTGAACACAGTAGCTTTACTCTGGGTGTGGGGATAGCTTTACTCTGGGTGTGGGGGAGTGTGAACGCAGTAGCTTTACTCTGGGTGTGGGGGAGTGTGAACACAGTAGCTTTTACTCTGGGTGTGGGGAGTGTGAACACAGTAGCTTTACTCTGGGTGTGGGGAGTGTGAACACAGTAGCTTTACTCTGGGTGTGGGGAGTGTGAACACAGTAGCTTTACTCTGGGTGTGGGGAGTGTGAACGCAGTAGCTTTACTCTGGGTGTGGGGGAGTGTGAACACAGTAGCTTTACTCTGGGTGTGTGGGGAGTGTGAACACAGTAGCTTTACTCTGGGTGTGGGGAGTGTGAACACAGTAGCTTTACTCTGGGTGTGGGGAGTGTGAACACAGTAGCTTTACTCTGGGTGTGGGGAGTGTGAACACAGTAGCTTTACTCTGGGTGTGGGGAGTGTGAACGCAGTAGCTTTACTCTGGGTGTGGGGAGTGTGAACACAGTAGCTTTACTCTGGGTGTGGGGAGTGTGAACGCAGTAGCTTTACTCAGGCCAGTGGGCTGGAGCAGAAGGTGTGTGGATCACTGCTGCTTCCAGCCACCCAGGACTTCTGAACTTCCTCAGGTCTCTTGGCTCTTCTTGTCATGGCGTCTTCTGCATCTTGTCTAGTGGACACGGGCGTAGAGCAACCTGAAAACCAACTTAAACAAAACACGGTTTTACTTCGGTTTCACTAAAAGTAACTTATGCCTTAAAATCATCTTGTGTAATAAAAAATACATTAGGAAAAAAATGTATTGCACTAAGTTAAAGAAACCAAACTCTACCATGCTACACACTGCAACCTGCTGTGTAACCTCAATGTTTAAGCAGCGTCTATCAACACAGACAGAGCTTCAGTCTGCAAGGTGCTATTTGTTTCTTTTTGTGATACTTCTCGCAAGAATTAAATGTATAAGCTAAATAGGCATGAGGTTTTACAGACAGCAAACAGTCAAGGTTCTGCACTAACAGGACATAAAAAACAAACCAATAAGCAACTAAATGCGAGTAAATGCAAGTAAATGCGAGTAACTCAAATGTACCTCAGTACAACGTAGATCACTCTTTCCTCAGAGTGAATACCTGAATATACAGGCACCTCTTAATAAGAAACTCCTCCACCGTTCCTGTGCTCAGCGTTCGTGTATAAGTCCATTTTCAGGTGTTACGTTACAGGCTGCATAGACTGAGAATGCAGAAATTGCCACCTGCCCTCAACCCCATTTATCCTTGATTAGTTTCTGACTTCAGTGAGACTGGGGCAGCTGTGGTGTAGCCGGGGCTGTAGCCGGGGCTGTAGCCGGGGCTGTTCTGCTGTAGGGGTATCAGCAGCCCTGCTAGAGACCTAACACATGTCAAAGTCCCGCCTGCTGAAACTGCTTCACCACCCTGAGGTATCCGTATGAGAACAGTCCTTGAAACTAACCGTTAGGAAGATGGTAGGCACAATCTGTAGACAAAAATGCCCAGATAATACACCAACCAGGTGCTAATCAATGAATCTAATAAGTGCATCTAATAAAGAACACAATGAGTATGAATATATCCAGTATATACTGTAGCTTATGGCTGCAGAACGCTAGTTGAGATGCATGCACTGTAAAACAGTGACCCCAACACAGATTCTACAACACCATCTCAACCAAAAGTAGGCAGTGCACTGCAACCAATTCACCTAAATATGAGATGTAGGTTGGCTTGCATAATTAATTCTGACATTAAAATATAATTAGATATTTGCATGTTACCAGGCAAGGCATCTCAGTTCTTTTTCTAATTTGGTTACACCACATGGGTTTAGAAGTGTAGAAGATGAGAAGGCAAATTATTCAGTCAGTGTGACTCGTAACACCATCCGCATTGCAAACGCAGTTAAAACACCAGCTGGGTGGATTTCATCTTTGTTGAGGAGGCTGAACTATCCAGTTCTCCATCTTGTAACCACTGGTTGTTAATTGAACAGTTAATGGGCAATGAAGAGTAGACGCATCACTGCACCTCCTGCAGCTGCTGAGCGTCTGTGCTCCACCACATCATCATACCAGTGAATACGAGATCCAGGGTTTGGCACTGATGTTCAGACTTAAAGACCTCTGCAGTAGAGTGTCGAATACATAAGTACATAAGAAAAGTTAGGACTTCAGATAAGATTAGGACTGCAAATAAGGTTAGGACTTCAGATAAGATTAGGATTGCAAATAAGGTTAGGACTTCAGATAAGGTTAGGACTTCAGATAAGGACTAACAGTGCATGTTGCTTCTCCTCATGTGTATCTCATGAAGTAAGAAGAGGATCAACAGAAGCTTCACCTTGTAAGACTGCCAAGTTGTAAGAGTCGTAACATTGATTAAACTCAACATTTAGTTATTTAGCTATTAGATTTAGTTTCAAGCTGAATGCGTAACACAGTGATAGAGGCCCACGTAACTGCACCTGCCGTTCCAAGCCTGTGTATCGTTACGTTAATTATTTTCTGTGATTGAAGTGTTTAGTGGGAAGTGGAGATCTCTGTGGTTTATGCCTCGTGGAGCCTTCTGAGAGGAGAATCTTGTCGGACTGGTCAGTGGAACAGACCATACCTGACTAACCTTATTTTAAAAGAAATATCGATCGTCTGTCTGTTACACCACAGAAGAGTGTTCATGTGCTGCTACATCGAGCTTGTCCAAGGGCTGCCGACAGATCCCGGTCCTACAGTGCTGAGCCAAGCGCAACACTCAGCCCGTCCCCTGCATTTCCTGTAATGATGCTTTCTACAATAACTCCTCAGGTGTCCATCCAGAATGACCTGGAGGTGAAGACGATAGGGCTCATTTGGGGATGTGCTTGGAAGCATCATCATCAAATGGACAGTTTGCAATATTATTATTATTATTATTATTATTATTTTGAAGACACAAGATTCCAAGGAACTGCACATAAACATGTGTGTAAGAGATCAGAGCAGGTGAATGTGATCTCTGTGGTGACATCAGCGTTTAGTTTTGTATTCATAGTATGTCATTTCAAGACATGGGAGTGTTTGTGCTGGACACAGTCAGGAGGTCTCCCAAGGGATTGGGTGTCTCTGTTCTTCTGACCTCCAGGTTACCCTGTCTTCTGACGCAAACAAGGATCCACTAGATAATTAGTGGCTTAACTCTCCAACAATGTTACATTCAGTTAAATTTCTTGGTAAAGGCGATTTTGCCATTTATGAGCCTCAAAAGACAATAAGAACATACAGACAAAGAAGGAACATTCTTCACATGTCTACATTTGCATCCTGCATTTACTAACAACACACTGAACGGTTTGGCTTGATGTAGGACAGGTTATGGTTACAATTTTTTAGTTTTCATTTTACTTGAAACACAAGAAGAGATTATGTAAATTAACTTTAAGAATAGTATGGCTTGAGGATAAATTAGACTTTTTATTTGTATAACATAGAGAGCAAAGTAATGTTTTTGTTTCCCTTCTGTTATAACAGACGCATTTCTGCATATTTATCTCAACAAGCTCCAGGCGTCAAAGAATCAGTAAAGTCACTGCATATAAATCCTATTACAGGTGTCAGTAACCAGAGAAGCTTCTCTGCACATGCGTGAAGTGGAAGCCAAACGATGCCGTCCGTCGTGCAGGCTTTGCTCCCACAGAGGCCCTTGATCCACACCTGCTGGTGAGCGACCTGCACTGCAAACCTGCAAAACACTGGGGACCTGCAAAAACTGGAGACATGCGAAACCGGCTGCAATTCTGGGAGCTGCTTTTGTAAAGGGTGAAAAACAGTTGTGCTGGTCAAAGCTACTGTGGACAACAGGACAGGAAGTGTGTGAGGGACACAGGGACCGATCTGAACACAACACAGACGGGCAGCTGTGTTTCCATGTGTGAAGATAACAGGAGAACATGGAGAGCACTTGGCCATGAAGATCTACGTGTCCCTCAGACTACTCTATTTCACTTAATAACCAAACACATTAAAGGTACTATTCATTTTTATGGCTGCTGGTTTTAGCTAATCATTTAACGAATGGATAAGTGTGGTGAAAAAAGGTGCTTAAGCCATTTGCCATGCAGCACACTGATTGCTAAATCACTCGCCTTTTTAACAGCACGAGTTTAATCGTCAAAGTGCCTCGAGTGGTTTTCTTCCTTCTGCATGCCAAACTGTGCAGAGATCCCACAAAAGCATTTCCAGATTGAGATTTTCTATGAATATTGCCGTCCATCACAATCCCCTTCCTGTCCATATGAATCCGCAGATGTGGGAAAACATTAAAGGAAGAGCAGGAAGTTCTCAAAAGCTCAGGCTGTGGAACTGAGAGATTTTCAAGCTCTTGGCTAGTTGCTTTAGCGGTATGTTTTGTCTTTAGCGGTACGTTTTGGTTATTTGTCTTGCTGCAAGAATTACCATCTAAAATCTTTGGATCTAACTCGAGTGGGTCTGAGGAGATCTGAGACGTTAAGAGATTTCTGTGCATTTATGAACTGTGCCAACATCTACGAGGCTTTCAGGTACTGTCTACTACACTTAATACAGTTTGCTTCCCAGAAATCTGCAATCTTCCAGCCAATTTGACCTTGAGTCTTACGTTTGCATATCATGATGACCGCCTTTCTCCCCTTCTCCGAGTTCCTCTCTTTACGGTCGTCTCACACACATCTTTTATTGTGCTCTTTTGATCTGTTTAACTCTTTGTCTCTGAACGATTCAGATGATACGCCATGGCCAAGGTCTGTCAGATCTTCAGCTACTACTAAACTCGTTGTTGATTCCTACCGTAATGTGACGTGGACAGTGTGAGGCTTTGGGCTCTGAGGCCTCGTGAAGCTCCTCTTACACTTACACTGCAGGTGCAAACAGTACATCTCTAATCAACATCTAGGCCCTCAGCTGGCTCTGCTGTGCATGCGCTAACAATGCAGTGATGCGCACCTAGCAAAGCAACCAGCGACAGGTCTACTGCCTAATGCCTTATGGGACATGGGGGACATGGGGGACATGGGGACAGCTGTTATTCCTACATGGGTCCTTCAGTACAGACATAATTACCCATGAAAACACTGTTGCCCTTTAGCCTCATAATCAGTGTTTGATTTCCTATCCAATGCTCTAGAACCCAGAAATGAAATTACAGGAACTGTGTCACCGCACCATTAAACCGAACCATATACAGCCCACTATATAATGCACAACACCTGCCGTCACATGACGTGAAATCTGTTTAATATCCACAGTGGTAGCAATGCTGCATAGTTGTTGTGGAGCTGCTTCGGAATTAATCGTCTTGGTTTCAGCTCATGTTTGATGACTCCCACTCAGTGAGAAATGAATTGTCTTTATTTGAAGTGTGTGATGACTGACACAGCAGTAATAATAACAATTCCACATTATATGTGCTCTAGCCACTCCATTTAATCCTCTGGAACAATAAAAAGCCTCTCACCACGGGGCCTCTGGGTATTTTGGGGCAACCGAGGCATGCAGCTGCTAAGCCAGTGTGCCTTCATAGCGTTTGAAATAAGTTCCCTGATAGAGCAGGACCACTGGTCTTGGGCTGCCCTGCGCCCCGCGGGAAGGCCAGCAGGGTGGGGGCGTAAGTGGGCACCTGGTCTTTGTGCGCTCCCTCCTTTCTCTCCACCCAGCTGCACACGGCGGTGATGCAAGCGCTCTCCAGACCGGGACCCAGCCGTCCGACAAGACGGGCAAACAAGCCCCAGGCTCATATAGGGGAGAGGGCAGGCGCAGAGAAAAGGTCAGCACGACCGGGGAGAGTGGAGGCACAGCGCCGGCCTCCTGTTTGACAGCCCACCTGCTCATGAGCAACGACTCTGCACTCCGGATCCTCTGCCCTCAGGCTCGAGCTGGGTATTTTAAAGAGAAAGATGTAGTGCAGGCTTGATGGAGAACATCTCCCCCCATTTGAACATAACCCCACCACCTCCTCTAGTCCTGAGTGTACATTCGATTTTTGCTGCTTGCCGGGAAACAGCTGCAAGCTGAGGTGACAGATCGCGGGATGTCAGAAGCTTCGTCTATGTTAAGCACTTTGACGTGCCGCTGTGTATGAAAAGTGCTATACAGATCATCACGTTTTGGTATCGTCTTTACGCTACAGATCATGGTGTAAGACGTAATTGGTGTATAAACTCAGTAGGTTTTTATTATTACTTTTTGTTTATTATCATTAGGCAAGGTTATAGTGAAAGTCCCTGTGACAATGAAGCAAAGTTGTGATAAAAGTCTGTCATCTGAGTACATCTGGAGAGGTTATCTGCATTGTTTCATGTGTTCTTCCTCTAAATAGCTTGCAGTGTCAGAAGTGGTGTGGACAACTGTGGTCTCAAGTGATTTTATTGAGTTGTGGTCTGTTTATCGAGAACCTGGGAAGAACCATAAACGCAATTTTCAAGATAATTTAACAATCTGTAAGATGTCTTTGTCCTCCTCTGAATTGCCTTTACTTTCTTTGTCTCTGGTGTCTTAGACAGTAGGTGGCAGTAAAGTCGAGGATGATTTTGTGAGAGCGACACCAGCCCACTGCTTTGGCATTAATCGTACACGGGTCCGCTTTATTCGTGCTGATAAGAAATGCCACAGTAAAGACTGTGAAATGATGCCCTTCATTTTCGGACTCAAACAAGCGCGCGAGCAATCAAACAAACCTGCGATTTTATTGAGGACGGGAGCATATGGCCACGCGCGAACTTAAATAAATAATTATTTCTCACATTAGGAGATTAGTACAGCATTGACAGAAGGAGACTAGTTTTCAGTCAGCCGAATGCTCAGACACAAGCCCTCTACATCTGCAGCCGATATTCATCTAACTGAAACGTATCGCGTTAGTGGCATGTGTGAGCACACATCACGTCTTTTGTTCCAGTCTATCAGCCTTGTCTGTCAGAACAAAAGATACCCTAAAGGTATAAAACGAACAGGGACAGCGTGTCGTATATATTATTTTCACTTAGGCTGTGTTCTTAGTCTAATAAATCAGAGTTTTATTCCCCCAAATGTTGAGAACATATATCATTTCTGGTAGGGCTTTAATGTCTTCACGTCTGAGCTATTTCAATAGTGCGTACAGTTTCATTCCTGCTTTGGAAAGCTAATTTCCCCAGCGATGTCTTATGTTCACGCAAAGCCTCACAATCATCTGAAGGTGATTAGATTTATGAGGTCTGATAACGGCTGTGGACTATTCCTGAGCTCGCGGAAGAGGCAACATTTTTTCAGTGTATGGCGGCAGATATTTCAAGAGCTTTTCATCAAATAGGCAGCTCTTTAAAACGGGCAGAGGAAAAGCTAACGAGATTCTCTGAAAATAATTGGCCATCATGAGCCCGCGAGGCTGGTTCTCCTTTATTTCTGCGAGATCTCTAATCAAGAGGTAGAACATCCACCATACAGATGAGGGAGCTCGGGGCCGTGACGGCTGCCTCGTGCAGATCAACCGTGAATCCAAGGAGCAGCACAGGCCTCTGGTCTGCTTCAGGACTGGGGACCTGGACATTTCGGCGACAGCCCGTCAGACGCCGCATCACACAAACAGCCCGGCACGCAAACATCCAGGTTTGTTTTGCTACTGGCGACCACCGCAGAGTTGGCCCCGTGGTTTGCATTCTGTGCTAATTCCCGCGTAGCACTTTCCCGTTCCAAGGTTTGCGCAAGACAAAAGCCGTGCCAGGTTCGGAGCAGAATCCGGGAGAATGTGAGAACAGAGACTTTCCTGCCTGGCCAGTTACTGCAAACGGAGCAGCGCTCTGCCTGCTCACGCGTGGAACGGTCCCGTTGGCACGCGCACCTCCGCGCAACGTCTACCAGCGGCACGAAGATGGCGCCCTAATGGAATAAAACGCTCTGATAAATATTTTTGTTACTTTGATTCAGAGCGTCCAATAACACGTTAATTCCCTACAAAACTAAAACTATCTAACTAAATAAGTAACTAGTCAACTTGAAAACAGAAACTTCTTTCACTTGACTGCGCCTCGTATCATAATTAAATCACGAACGAGGACAAGGTAGTTTGGACCAAAACAACAGGAAGACAAAGAGGAAGACTGTGGACAGAGCTTCCTCACAGGGCACGTGAAATTCCAGGAGTTTGCTCAATAAACAGTTAGATATTCACTACACACCTGATGTGTGTGCCCAGGCCACTCAAAGCAATATCCATTCATTATAGCAATTCATCAAGTTAATAGGGCGTGTTTGAATAATTGCACGGAAATAAAAAGGAGCAACAGCTCCACGCCATTAGGCACTTTAATATTCTCCAGCCCAGACGAGAACGACGAGGCGCCGCTACCATCATTACACATACATAAACCTTTCATGATTGCTCCACGCATATGCTGCGTATGGCGATATATGGTTTTTTTCCCCCCAGATGAAAAAATAATAGCGTTAACAAGACGAAACAACCTCTCAAAGGCTGAGAATATCAAAGAATACGAACAACAACAAAGACAGCAAAATCAGGACAACAAATAACAGATGGCACTGGCGGATGGCTTCGGCGGAGGAGTGTTGAGTGTTTCTGCTCGTGCTTCTGGTGAGATGTCTAATGACAGTATTTGTGAATATGAAAGTATAAAATGTTGGGCTTTAATAGACAGATGTAGACAAATCACAGAAGCCACATCCTTCCTTTTGTAGTTTGTACTCTGCACTTAAATCATCTTAATTTGCTGAGGTGCTAAAAGCCTTTTCTGTGGTTCAGTGAAAATTATGTTCAAACACAGTTAATGCAGGATACTTTTGCCAAGTCTCTGTTTTTTTAATCTCTTACATCAGGTAAGGAGCAGAGAGTAAACGATGGTCTTGGTGTGAAAACACACTACTTCAGCACTGAGATTTATTCTAATGAAATGTAATATGTGTGTGAAATGTAAAAACATTTACACTGATCCTGTACCTGACTTGGACTTGAATGCGAAATGGCCTTCATGGCTGAAGGAAGAATAGCTGAGATTTCTTTCTAATAACACAAATTAAGCAATCCTGTCATTTCCTGTTGCATGGTTAGGAAAACACACTGTAAACCTAAACAAGACAACATCAAGAAATTACTGTACTTATGAACTTTTGAAAAAATCTCAGTTCTTGGCAGAATAAAGCTGTAACACCCTCTACCTAGACTCCATGGTGTCTCCCTGATCATTGGCCACACCCCCTACACCTGCTGTTATTTGGAAGGAATTATGGACAAGTCAGGTTTAATGTAGCAGAAAGGCATGAGCTAACATTTCAAGCCAGATACAGTTGTACCCGATACTCTGAAGCTTCAACCATTAGTGTTTGTCTCCTCATGAGTGGCTGGTGTCTCAAGATTCAGCTACGGTCTGAGTGAGGTGCAGCTGAGAATGCTGATGCTCCGCTTTCTGAAACATCCCATGTTTATACAGATCACACTCCATCCATGAATGTCCCTTTTACAATCTCAGTATTTTCTCTGGAGGCCTTTGGCAACTTTTAAAAAGCCTGGACCATCATTGCCGTCGCTGCAGACATCACACATGCGTATCTCTGTAGGGCTCGAGGGTCTCCGCCCTCCTGCTGCCACAGTGTTTCTTCCCCTTTGCCTGTTTCTCCCACGCTGATGTATCGCATCTCCTCCCTCCATCTCCTCCCCTCTGCAGTCTCCATCTCCACAGCCCCCATGTAGACTCCATTTGCGTCCGTGGCGTTCGAGGGCCCTCCAGCCACCCCACCACCCCACCTCGGCTCTCTCCCGCTCTCATTAGGGGTTGCTGTGTAAGGGCAGGCGTGGAGACGGTGTCGAAAGCCATGCGGAGTGGGTTATCCCGCTGGGGTGCAGGGCTGGAGAACACGCGCTGGCTTCAAAGCCGTCTGACTGATGCACAGATGCACAAGAAGTCGGTTAGACACAAAAGACGAAGATACACCCATAAACAGCAAACCTAGCAGAGACAGAGAGATGGGGAAACGGCAAAAAAGATGACTGTTGTGTAGATAATGAATCATCAAAGTCTATAATTATAGTGATGGGGCAGTATGACATTTAGAATAAAATAGAGGAAACTTCTAGAAACTCTCATCATGGCCATGATATGATATAATATGATATATTATAACCTCGTGAATTACGATCTGGCTGTATCTTTTGTTATTAGGATATCTCGTGCAGGCACAGATATTAGATACTATATTGATAGTGTATAATAGAGCCACCCATACTAGATAGCATTCATGCAGGAGAGACCCTGGAGGGTATTACAACGTTTCCAGCTTTCCTGTGGTTACTGTTATCATATATAATGAGTGTAGTGTCATGGGCAGGCAGTTCCTGCAGCTGTCTGCCTTTTGATCACATGGTGGTGTTTCTGAAGGGCCTAGAAGATGGAGAGGCTTCTCCATCCCAACTCATCTCTCCTCTCAACTTTCAAGTGGCTGAGCTAATTCCTCCACTAAGCTGCACCTACCCTGAGGACGGGCAGAAGTGCTCAATATGCACTCAGCCCATTAGGAACTGCACCGCCTGCCTTGGTGCCCACAGTGAAGAGATTCAATTTCCATGGAGCTGAAGAGAAGGCTGAATCCTCTCAATGAATACAATAAAAATTCCATGAAATTAATAATTAAAGATAGAAGGCTACAGGGATTGGGAAAGTCAATACGAAGAATAAAACTCCATCCCCTTTTCAGATATATTGAAGCCAGCAGCGCTCATGGAAAAAAAAAGGTTTGAGAAAATATCATTTGAAAGCACTATGGCATTTACAGCAGCTCTAGACCTCTCAGTGCATATGTTTGAAAGTCTGGCCTAAACATACACGATGGTTATGAAATATTTAATGTGTCTGGGTGACGTTTCTTTATTATTTAGCGATTTGGTTTTGAAAGCTATTTGTTTTTTTCAGTTTGATTCTCAGTATTGGATTTTAGGCTGGACTGGATTATATCTTTGGGTTTCTTGTCAATACATCTTATTGATCATGATGCATAATTGGCATCGGGTAGAAATAAACCTGCATCTTTTATTTGTGTTAATGGCGTTTCACCTCTCATGGTGGCTGCCCGGTTTGGTTCATAGATTAATGGAAATGGGAGGGATAATGAAGTGGAGGATTAAAACAACAAGAGCCTATTTTTAACAGACTGTTGCAGGTAAATTACAGGTGGGAGTTGGGAACTTCCAACACTCTGCACCTCCGTTAGAATGTGAAGACAAAGACCGAATGCACCAACCATCCTGGTTACAAAGGCGTGTTGTCTGGCTCTCTGCTCTCCGGGGCTTAACAGTAGAGGAACACTCTCCTCAAATAGGAAAAGGGCTTGTTACCCAGGCAGTACAGGCACTGTGGGTGTCTTAACATACACACACACACACACACACGTGTGCGCCTGCGCGTACACGTGCACGCACACCAACACACACACACACGCATTCAAGAAGAGTGAGAATAGGACAGAATACCTGGGGAGGGAAAAGAAAGGGTCCATTGGCGTGGGAGCACAGAACCAATTAAATCCAACAATAGAGAGAGCAGAGACAATACGAGGGAATTGAAGCAGCTCCAGATGAGTGTAAGCTTCAGAATTACTGCTTACTTCACATGAGATATCGCTCTGTTAGTTTGCAGTGAGAGGTGTCTCACAGCTGGAGCCCTGACTGAATTATCAAGGGACGTTGCTACGTGACAATCTCTATATTTTCCCCTTCTGTTTCCTTCCAGTGTACTTCCTCCCTCTTCTCAGGCTAATCTGCTGTCTTGTATGGCTGTGCTGTATCAGACAGTACACACAGTACCACAGGTCCATGAGCGTGAGGCAAACGAACACCTCCTCTGATGAATGGGTCTGACACCGCATGTTATCATAAGGGTCAGTCAGCGCTGCCAGGCGCAGTGTGGGGGATAGATGGATGTTACTGCTCCTCTCTTCAAATGAGCACATGGCCAATTATGTCTTCTGGAATGTCCGAGGCCGGCGTGTGGCACAGCTGGGACTCAAACCTGATTCCTGGCTGCAGGGTGTTATCAGCAGCGCTTTGCTAGTGGTGAACGGGCAACGTTTTCTTCATTATGATTATATCATGGAATGACAATGAAGTTGTGGTTTGACTTTAGTTTGCGAGATGCATCGTGTGCCCAGCTGTGCCGGGTGGGTGGGATGTACGTACAAACGGCTGTATAATTTTGATTTGGCAGCCCACAATTCAGCACGTTTTCAGAAGCTGTCAACATTGTTGCTGAACACCAGTCTAGGTCTTGTTCTATCTCAAAATCACATGGCACAAAAGGCAATACCTCCCTCTTTCTGGAAATCCTGCTCCACATCAGGGTGGAGCTCATGTCACCAAGTGTACAAAATGTAACCGGGAAGGATAAATTCTGGAAATTCTGGAAATTCTGCAGATACTGCGACTAGAGGAAAAAAAGAAGCAATCAGCCAGAGTCAGAAGCTCCGAGACTCTGAGTCTCTCCACTCCTCTTTAGAGCAGATTGATTTATTCATGTTTAGGTCTGTGGGCAGTTGAGTGGGGAGCTCCGTGTCTTCTGCCAGCACCTTGCTCAGCCCCGGCTGCCAGCCTACCGCTCATCCTGGGACTGTCAGCGGGCAGCGGCTGGGGGGGGGATCAAAGGCTGAGGGAAGGAGGCACACACACCATGTGACTTGTGTAGTGGAGCAGAGGGGTGTGGGGACACTGCTGGCTATGGAGAAAAGGTAACGGAAAACATGCACGAGGCCCCCTCTCCTCCCCTCTCCTCCTCCCCACACCTCTCTCCTCATCCCCACACCTCTATGCTCCTCTCTGCTCCTCTCCAACCCTCACAACCCCACCCTCCTCCTCCAACATCCCCTGCCTGGGCTTAAGTTCTTGGAGCATGGCGACCGGGGAGTGACAAACAGGATTACATGCTGTTTGCACCTGGCTGTCACAATTAGAAGGCTAATGACAGGGGAGGATCTCACAGAGATGAGGGCGGCACTCAGAGTGGTGCAGAGAGATTAGTCTGCCACCGCGGCACCAGCTTGAGACCACTACAAACTCTCCCTGTGCTCCTAATGTATTGAGCACGTGGCAGCACTAATATCTTTCCATGCAGCCTTTTTACTCACGTAGGTGCTGCTCCTCCTGCCGTTGTGTGTACCTATACGTAGCAAAGGGTAGTGAGGTGGAAAGTGTGATCTACCAGACCGATGAGCCAGCTCTCTGACGCAGCACACACACGTGCCTGAGGGATGCTCTCTGCACAGGACCCTCTCGTTTGGGCCGACCCACCTGTGCGCTGCACACGGCCCACACATCGCTCATGCGCTCCAGCCTCCATGCAGGACTCCACACACACTCCTGCGGTGAACACTGGGCTTTACACAGCAGGAGACGTTTCTCCCACCGTGACCTCAGATGAGAACACGCTGTGAATTTATCCAGTGTGGGACTAATAATGGATCATCTTCTTTTATCTTGCACAACACACATTTACCCTCCTGAGCGACGGCATCTGCCACACTGCCCTCTCCTTGTGCGGGTGACGATCTGCCACACTGCCCTCTCCTTGTGCGGGTGACGATCTGCCACACTGCCCTCTCCTTGTGCGGGTGACGATCTGCCACACTGCCCTCTCCTTGTGCGGGTGACGATCTGCCACACTGCCCTCTCCTTGTGCGGGTGACGATCTGCCACACTGCCCTCTCCTTGTGCGGGTGACGATCACGCGATATCTGCACGTTATAAGCTCCTCCTCCCTTATGAGTTTACAGTGGAGCGTCACTTGGACAGGCTGCCTGCTTAGCTTCGTCTGTGCTGTCTGGTTTACCCCACACAGTTTTAATGTTCCGCACACTTGGGTAACTGTCTTCCACTTTACGCTGCTCTGGCTGTTTATTGCATTGTATTGCACCGGGACCAATACGATGAAATGTCGGTCTATGCAGTCGTTTTATATTTAGCTCTCGTCTAAGGCTGCTGTGTCATTTGCACTTCATGTCGGGCTGTGAGCACCCTGCCCTGCCAGGCGTGGTGCACCGCAGGCCTGCAGACACTGGAGTCTTACCCCACCCTTTTAAATGGATGGCATGACAAAGACTTGACCTGAGCACCCCGTCTGCCCCAGAGTAAGACGGGTAAAACGCATTATAATGGAATTCTGGAGAGAGTGGATGTCAGCTAGGAGCTCCGTATTGTTAAAGGAGCTTCTCAGAGTTCATATACGATAAGGTAATAAATTGACAAGTGGAGGTTTGAATCACAGCTGTACATGCTGGTTTCCATTTCTCTCATTACTTTCTGCTGGAGGAAGAAGAAGAAATCAAGGTGCATCAATATTAAACAGGTCTAGCGAGTCAGGTAAATTATGTAGATGATGTTTTGAAAGCCGGGCAGGTGTTCTCCTCACATCAGTACCACTGCTTATGTGACATGGCGGCTGCATTCCACCTGGGCACATGCTGATGTAAACAGAACCAGGGAGCACGGCCAAGGGATGGAGGAGTCCTACTCGTCACACGGATTATTACGGATTATTGACTCAACGCTCTAAAAACTGAGATCGAAGCTTCAGCTTCAGAGTTTCGTCCCTGCTGCCTGTGAGCCGGACCGCCGGTTTCTTTGGCACGTTTTTGCCCAACCGACTGATATTGCATCTGGAAAAAAATGAAAATGGAAAATCCTGAGTGGGAACGTAGCTAACAATGAGGAGAGCAGCGTGAAAATGCCAAGAAGGTCTTTTCATCTTCAGCTCCACTCAGACGCTCGTGGATTACAGCAGGATTGATCCCCTTTGAGTGACCAGTCAGCCTCCTTTTAAAATGATTTTACAGTTGCTCTCAATAAGAATTCCTTGTTTTCTTATGCAGAATTAATTGCACGATCACCCCTGCCATGGCAACCCTAATCAGCTCCGGGACACTGTGGTCGTAGCTTTATCTTTGCAAAATCCGGTCAGACCTCTCAAAATATTCTTGACTGGTCTCAACATGCTGAATGAAAGGAACTGCAATGTATTACACCGTACTAATAAGCTAGAATTAAAAAGGAACAGCATGAATTGTACCTCTTGATATTTTCCCACCACGTTATTGTTAGCAGCATTCTTCACATGTGGTATCTGCATGTAAAACACCTGGGAACTGAGATGGTGGACTGCTCTGAACAGCTTGGATAATTATGGGGGAAAACTTCTACCAGCCATGAATGTCCTTCGGTCGGTCGAGCGGTGAAGCATACGATCCTGTCCCACTGGCTGCCACCTGTGCCCAGCCCGAAGGGAACAGGCCCCATCTGGAGCGGCAGAAGCTCCACCATGCAGCCTACTGTCCACCTAAGTGAGTTCTTGTGTACACCAGGTGTGGGGGGAACATAAGGTCTTGGTCAGGCAGCTGGGAAGTGGTCCGCGTTGTTCTCTCCCGGAGATGATCTTGGCACGGAGTGGATCACTAGCAACTTGCTTTAAATGCATCGGTCTGATTATGCTCTAAGTGAAGGGAGTCATGAGTCTGATAGGCCGAACTGATTATGCAAAGTTAATATACACATTAACTAATACCGTAACACTTTAGCTATTGCATATTATAGAATGTGTATGTTAGCTACCTAGCATATGTCTAGCACTATGCTTCTTATGTAATGTGTTTGATTGACTGAATCATTTGCTTAGCTATATTTTGATCAAAGCACTTGACATATAATTCAGCCTGTTTCATTTAGACCAACAGGAGGAATGTCTCATCATTTTCAGCATTTTGTCCGCCTGCACTAGCGATTAGACTCCACTTTTGCGTTTGAAAATGAGATTTCTTTGAAGGAGGAAATGGAATTATTATTAAGTTTCTTTTGGACACAGAATCATCGGGAACTCATATAAAAAAAATTCAATAATTGGGGTGGGTTGAAAATCTTATTTTCATTACATACTCTGTGTGAAGCCATCTTTCCTGAGCCACCATTGTATCTTTGAATATATCCTCATGTGTAAACACTTCATTTGATTCTGGCCTATGGAGAATACAAATATCAGAAAATACACACAGCGAGAGCATATTGCCTGTAAGTGTCCTGATTTGCTCAGTCTGAAATAAGATATGCATGGCTTGACTGACGCCATTTCAACCCCCACTGAAACTCAATCTGTATTTCATCATTTTTCACTCCAACAGGAAAACAGTGTATCAGCTTTTGTCACTTTTCATCAAGTCTTGGGATTTTCGGAAATATTTTCAGAACGTGCTGTCAAAAATGGTTTACATGACAAGATGGTTTGAAAACGCACCAGTCACTCTGTAATGATACACTTGGATCATGTCGGCGCTTTCTTCCCTGTTCATCCGCATTTACAGTCGTCTCCTCCATGTTGTGAACATGGCCTTATTTTGTCACTTTCAATTAGTGAAAATGCCTGTTAGGAAACAAAGACTGTTGATGGCCTGCAGAGGAGGAGCCTGTTGGCTATCACCAGGAAGGGTGACGCGTGGATCTTGACACTAACCCACTGTGATTCTTTTCTTTGAATGTCCCATTCAAGATAGTAATTGCCATATCATCTTTTACTCCAGATGCTGGAAAAAATTAGCATTACTGTATTTTCAGGATGATATGCAATGTTGTCTTTAAAATCAGCCACCGTGTCTTTTTGCAGAAAGAACTACAGTACCCATGAGTATATTCAGTACCCATGAGTGACAAGCCAGTTGAACTGGTTATAACGTCTCCTGAATGCTCTGAATCCTTTTGGTTTGGAAGCTCTGCTAGGTGCTTTGAGATGAACAGAAGACACGTTAGCAGTCTGACCGCAACGCAGCAGAACATCCCTGATTTTCTAAGCAGAAGGCCAGATACAGGTGTGAAGGTTGAATGTGTGTGCTAGGGCACAAGGACACAGACCTGGGGATACAGTGAGGATTTGCGCGGAGATGAGATCAGACAGCCATAGCGCTCCCCATCACAGTGCCCTCCCAATGTGGAGAGCAACGGTATTGAAACTAATCTCATAGTAAACATATAGGAAATCTTGTATTAGAAAAAGACAGATGGGAAAGAGAGAAGCAATCTGTCTGCATTTGCACACCTGTGTGCTGTGGAACAAGCCTGGCTGGAGATTATGGTTCCAGATGCACACAGATTTTTGTAGGGACTAGTGATGCTTGAGCACTAAAGCTTTCGGTGTACAATAATGGACACTGATCAATATTTTCCTCTTCTGAGTAAATGGAAGCTCTTCCCTCACAAAAAGAAGACAAGCTGGACAGTAATAAGCAGTATGTGGGGCAGAATCTGAGCAATGTCAAAACAAGAAGACGGGACTCACCTTTGTAAACTGCAACCGTATAAAAGAGAATTCTATGTAGTACAAAAAATAATCTTTTATGGCCACATTTCATGGTTCAGGGTTTTCATCTAAGGTAAAAAAAATGGGACAAAATATGTTATTAGTAGGACTAACTGTACTATATTAGCAGGACTAACTGTATTATATTAGCTGGACTAACTATTATATTAACAGGACTAACTGTACTATATTAGCAGGACTAACTGTATTATATTAGCTGGACTAACTATTATATTAACAGGAATAACTGTACTATATTAGCAGGACTAACTGTATTATATTAGCTGGACTAACTATTATATTAACAGGACTAACTGTATTATATTAACAGGACTAACTGTACTATATAAGCAGGACTAACTGTACTATATTAGTAGGACTAACTGTACTATATTAGCTGGACTAACTATTATATTAACAGGACTAACTGTATTATATAAGCAGGACTAACTGTACTATATTAGTAGGACTATCTGTATTATATTAACAGGACTAACTGTACTATATAAGCAGGACTAACTGTACTATATTAGTAGGACTAACTGTATTATATAAGCAGGACTAACTGTACTATATTAATCTGACTAACTGTATTATATTAGTAGGACTAACTGTACTATATAAGCAGGACTATGTATTATATTAATAGGACTAACTGTACTATATAAGCAGGACTAACTGTACTATATTAGTAGGACTAACTGTACTATATAAGCAGGACTAACTACTATATTAATCTGACTAACTGTATTATATTAGTAGGACTAACTGTACTATATAAGCAGGACTATGTATTATATTAGCAGGACTAACTGTACTATATTAGCAGGACTAACTGTACTATATAAGCAGGACTAACTGTACTATATTAGCAGGACTAACTACTATATTAATAGGACTAACTGTATTATATTAATAGGACTAACTGTACTATATAAGCAGGACTAACTGTACTATATAAGCAGGACTAACTGTACTATATTAATCGGACTAACTGTATTATATTAGTAGGACTAACTGTACTATATAAGCAGGACTATGTATTATATTAGCAGGACTAACTACTATATTAGTAGGACTAACTGTACTATATAAGCAGGACTAACTGTACTATATTAATCGGACTAACTGTATTATATTAGTAGGACTAACTGTACTATATAAGCAGGACTAACTGTATTATATTAGCAGGACTAACTGTACTATATTAGCAGGACTAACTGTATTATATTAGCAGGACTAACTGTACTATATAAGCAGGACTATGTATTATATTAGCAGGACTAACTGTACTATATTAGCAGGACTAACTGTATTATATTAGCAGGACTAACTGGACTAACTATATATTAATAGGACTAACTGTACTATATATTAATAGGACTAACTGTACTATATAAATAGGACTAACTGTACTATATTAGCAGGACTAACTGTACTATATTAGTAGGACTAACTGTATTATATTAGTAGGACTAACTGTACTATATAAGCAGGACTAACTGTATTATATTAGCAGGACTAACTACTATATTAATAGGACTAACTGTATTATATTAGCAGGACTAACTACTATATTAATAGGACTAACTGTATTATATTAATAGGACTAACTGTACTATATTAGCAGGACTAACTGTATTATATTAATAGGACTAACTGTACTATATTAGCAGGACTAACTGTACTATATTAGTAGGACTAACTGTATTATATTAGCAGGACTAACTGTACTATATTAGCAGGACTAACTACTATATTAATAGACTAACTACTATATTAATAGGACTAACTGTACTATATAAGCAGGACTAACTGTACTATATTAGCAGGACTAACTACTATATTAATAGGACTAACTGTACTATATTAGCAGGACTAACTGTACTATATTAGCAGGACTAACTGTACTATATTAGTAGGACTAACTGTATTATATTAGCAGGACTAACTACTATATTAATAGGACTAACTGTATTATATTAATAGGACTAACTGTACTATATAAGCAGGACTAACTGTACTATATTAGCAGGACTAACTACTATATTAGCAGGACTAACTGTAAGCTTTATTTTCATGGTTCAGCTGGTACCGTTCCAACAAATGATGTGTGTACACCAGGCTGACTGGGGGATGTGGCAGGGTGCTCATTACGCGCCAGAGTTATATGTGCCAGGGCTTAAAGCCTCTTTAACAAACTGGTCAACTCAGCACATCATAAAGACGTCTATCTGTTTTACTGAGAACCACACGAGTGCTGTTTGGAAATTCATCGACGATTAAGAAAGGAAGATTTAGAGGAAGGCTAAATCTAATCTAAATCTAAGGCTCAAGCCCAGTCTTGTGGTGAGTTTAAGGGTCTCTCGCAGAAAGCCACTGTTGCTGTTAGCGTAACCTGACCATAATCATTTTTAACACGTAGAAGGGCATCATCCTCCTTAAGACACCAGTTCTTACCCATCTTTACTTCCAATGGCACTCTGGGAAGAGATGTAAAGCCTCTCCTGGGTATCCCCACTTCTGCAGACCCGTCTCCATCTGCACTTTGACCTTTTGGTCTTATTCTCACAATATCAAACGGTTACATGAAGGTTAATGACTGGGATAAGCGAAGCTGGCTAAGCTAGAGTTGTAACTCCAGCTGGGGGGTCAACGTGGGGAAGGCGATCTGTAAGCATATGGGCTGGTATAGGGTATCACGCAGATGAAGCCAGTCCTGGGATTTCTGCTGGGGCCAAGTGCCAAAGAAGGGCTTTGGCATGAGGCAGTCGCTGCAGCTCCGTAGGGTCTATTATTAGTTAATGCTATTCGGTGACATGTTGAATAGTGTAACAAGATAATGGCTTGAGAAAGTGATGCTCTGATGGCGGTTTGGGGAGTTTGCTCGGTTGTACCACAGACACCCTTCGCCAGCAGGAAGTGCTGTGTTTCATGTCACATTCTCCTTCGGCAGTCTGTAACACATCGAGATCGAGTACCTTCTGAAGATTAATCACCTACCACATACTGCAGTGTTAGCTCAGATGTATGTCATGAGAAGTATCTGCAGTACTTCTGAGTGTATCACAACCTGCCTATGTGCCCTCTGGTCCTGAAGCTCTGAGACAGCGAACATGTTGATTAGTGTTAGCAGGTTAAAGTGAAGTTGCATTCATTCATATGCACGACACGTCTTTGTGGTGTTTGATAATTAACACACAGACCAGATTTAAACTTATCAACTAAAATCTGGGGCAAACGGAAGGTTGGAGTTGTCTGGTCTGTGGAGGGGGCACCACATAAACAGGTGGATTTCGCCATGGACATTTGGGCTCCAGCGCTGTATATATGAGAGGTTCATCTTTGTGTGAGGGACGTGCAAGGTGGGAAAGGCAGAGATTCTTCACCAGGTGTCTTGAGGATCGTGCGTCGGCACGTAAGGAGAGAGGCTGCATAGGGAGAGGGGCGGGGCCTCCAGCCCGAGACTCCCACGCTCCACACGCACTCCTGCAGGGGAGGTGAAACACCAGCTCTCCTTGTGCTCCTCCTCGTGCTCCCCCTCGTGCTCCTCCTCATGTTCCTCCTCGTGCTCCTCCTTGTGCTCCTCCTCGTGCTCCTCCTTGTGCTCCTTGTGCTCCTCCTCATGCTCCCCCTCGTGCTCCCCCTCGTGCTCCTCCTCGTGTTCCTCCTCGTGCTCCTCCTCGTGCTCCCCCTCGTGCTCCCCCTCGTGCTCCCCCTCGTGCTCCTCCTCATGTTCCTCCTCGTGCTCCTCCTTGTGCTCCCCCTCGTGCTCCTCCTCATGTTCCTCCTCGTGCTCCTCCTCGTGCTCCTCCTCATGTTCCTCCTCGTGCTCCTCCTCGTGCTCCTGTGTGTAGTTAGGCAGTGTGCTGCTCCCCAAATCTAAACCCCACCAAAAGGAAAGAAAAAAAGAAAAGAAAAGAAAACAAGACCAAACTGTGTCCTCAAACGAAACTTCATTGTGGCTCGGAGAGTGTTCCGTGAGTGTTCCGAGAGTGTTCCGAGAGTGTTCCGAGAGTGTTCCGTGAGTGTTGCGTGCTGCGGTGAGCAGGGCTCCTAAATATGCACACGCTTTGTAAAGGATAATTGTAGGTGGCAGCTGTGGCAAAATAAGGGGTAAAATACTAATTACAGGCCTATTGCATTTTCAAATGGAGGCCCAGATATTGCAGCCAGTGCTGCAGCATTGATGTGCTTCCTGTTCTCTGGAGGTAAGTCACACTGATGCTTTCTGACAAGTCTCATTCCACTAGAGAGAGCCCTCTGTCACGAGGGCACCGTTACCCAAACACTTGCCTCAGGGTATCCTCTCTCTCTACTGGCACACATTATACAAACAAGGAGCTAAAAATAACAAGTGAAAAGGTAGAGGAAAAAAACCAGCATGTTTGAAATAGCCATTAAACACCTGCAGTGAAATTTTAGTGCGATAGTAAAGATTCCATGATTCTATCCCATATTTCTCAGGAAAAAAAATGTTTTATATATATATACATATATATATATATATATATATATATATATATATATTTTATTTGATATAAAATCTATTTTTAAAATCAGGCTTTTTAGACTGAAAATCCAAGTTGGCTTCAGTTTGCCGTCCTAAATCCTTCCTTGTCTGCACTGGTCTAAGGTGGAAATTCAGATCATAATTCCTCCAAAGTGGACCAGCTGACACTGAGACTGAACAGGAAGCTGAGGGAGCGCCGTGTGACAGCTCACTTTACCTTTCTGCTTTTCGGCATCACTTAGAGAGGCCTGGCTCAGTGGGCGCGAGAACAGCGCGAGAACAGCGCGAGCGTGCCCTGAGCCGGCGGTGCAGGGGAAGCGAACCCGTCTACCGCCACCCACACTAATCAAAAAGGCCTGCCAGGCGCAGAGCGTCCCAGGCACCGTGGCGCACTCTGCCTGAGTGCCCAGGCTACAAACGCACTGGAGCAGGCGAGAGTGCTGGAACTCAGCGAGGAACGCCGCAGGATTCACAAGCTCGCCGAGCTCCCCGAGTCAAGAGGAGATCAAGACGGCTAATCACGGGAGACGGGGAACGAGGAGGTTCTGAGACGACTGGGCGCAGAGGTGCAAAAGCAGAGAGCGGCAGCTGATGGTGGGCTGCTCAGACGTGCCCGGATCTCAGCGCAGATGGCTTGGCAGTTACAATTGATGTAGAAAGACTCCCAGCATCCACACCGCACGTAGCTGCAGTGATGCGTCCGCACCGCACGTAGCTGCAGTGATGCGTCCGCACCGCACGTAGCTGCAGTGATGCGTCCACACCGCACGTAGCTGCAGTGATGCGTCCACCCCGCACGTAGCTGCAGTGATGCGTCCACCCCGCACGTACCTGCAGTGATGCGTCCACACCGCACGTACCTGCAGTGATGCGTCCACACCGCACGTAGCTGCAGTGATGCGTCCACCCCGCGTAGCTGCAGTGATGCGTCCGCACCGCACGTAGCTGCAGTGATGCGTCCGCACCGCACGTAGCTGCAGTGATGCATCCAAGACAATCCGGAGATGTTTGGTTCGAAGACCATCTGGGCTTTAATTAGATGTTCGTGTAGTATGTTGTTAGTGCATGCTCGTGTCAGCGATGCTCGTCCACGTAGCGTGGGGTAGACCCAGGCTCTCTCATTTGGAATTAAATCTTATTCGGATTTTCAGTGGGTGTGTGATGAGCAAGGTCCACATGTGAACACGCGTGAACGTGGAGCATTGTGGTGCTGAGGTGCAGCGGCACACAGCAGCGCGTGTGCGAGCGTTTGGTTAGGCCTGATCAGGGTGTCAGGAAAGGGAAGAAAGCAAGATGTTTGACTTCAATAAAGCCGAGTCTCCTAAGGCTGCACTGCGACTGAACGCCCAACACAGCATGCGAGTGTTGAGGTTACGCCACCACACATCACTATGGTTACCACAGCTGACCAAAAAACAATGCAGTCGCCTACTCTTGTGTAGTCGCCTGTAATACACTAATTGGGCTTCATAGTACTATTTCAATTAGCTCTTATCTATCACCTTAATGCAGTCCTTAGTCAGGCATGTGGAAGCAGCCCCCAGTTCAGCCAAGCCTACCTGCCTACCTGCCTACCTGCCTACCTGCCTCCTTCAGCCACCTGTTAGTGATTAATGGTTAAAAACGGATTAATGGTTCTGTGTCTTGTAGAATCTGTTTCTGGTGAGCAAAACTGTATTTGAGGGCATTAGTTAATTAGCAGGTTATAATGTCCCTGAGGATGAAGGGTCCAGAGAGACACCCTGGTATCAGCAGCATGTGTCATTAAAGGCAGGAAGACACTAATTACTGGGGTAGACGTATCTAGGGACGGTATAACACCTCCCAGAGCTCAGCACTGTACACACACACACACACACACACACACACACACAGTTAAATAACAAAGACCTATGCAAAATGTACCTGATAAAACTAGCGTAGCCTCCACGTTATTGTGATGAGTGGATACAACAGTCACCACATTCTGTCTGAAAAGCTGCAGCACAAACACGTAATACGAACGTCTTTGTTTGACATTAGCTAGATGACCGTTTGTTGGGGTTCTCCACACAGATCAGTGCATTTGAAAGATATTTAGCATAGTGTCTCATGGCAGATGTGTTAGTTAGGTGCACTAAAGCCTGTGGAAAATAAAAAAACCGGCATTCTCCTCCATTTTCAGCTACTTATATTCCCTCAGGACATACAGAGCTACATACGCACAGCTCCCAGAATGTGCCACCCTAACTGGGTGTAATAATCAACAGTGAAAACGGGCCATGGGCCTCCTGGGGAGAGTAAGACATGTTGGACTATAAAGGCTCTGACAGTCTCTGGAGGAGAATGAGGCGCTGCTGCATCGGCCACCACGTTTGGCCACACGCCTCCTCCTCGTGGAGCTCCTGTCTCCGTGCGGGTCCCTGCCAACGCTCTGGTTTCCCACCACCCCAGCCCAGCCATCAGAGGCCCTTGTGCTAATCGCCAGTGTTGGGGGCACAGGGGGCGTGGCCTCGTGTCCACTCTACAGTGTTGGGGGCACTGGGGGCGTGGCCTCGTGTCCACTCTCCAGTGTTGGGGGCACTGGGGGCGTGGCCTCGTGTCCACTCTCCAGCATTGAGGGCACTGGGGGCGTGGCCTTGTGTCCACTCTCCAGTGTTGGGGGCACTGGGGGTGTGGCCTCGTGTCCACTCTCCAGCATCGGGGGCACTGGGGGCGTGGCCTCGTGTCCACTCTCCAGCATTGGGGGCACTGGGGGCGTGGCCTCGTGTCCACTCTCCAGCATTGGGGGCATTGAGGGCACTGGGGGCGTGGGCTTGTGTCCACTCTCCAGTGTTGGGGGCACTAGGGGTGTGGCCTCGTGTCCACTCTCCAGCATTGGGGGCACTGGGGGCGTGGCCTCGTGTCCACTCTCCAGCATTGGGGCACTGGGGGCGTGGCCTCTGGCCACTGACCGTCTGGCCGCGTCGCGCCTGACGCCCCGAGCATTCCTTGGTGTTCGCTGCACAGGAGTCAGACTGAATGCAATTCCTGCAGACGGAGTCATTAGCAGCTAAAGGCTAAAGGGATGCAGGGCTCATATCTGCCCGGAGACAACAGCATTTCCCGCTTAGACCTCTTAATGTCACGTTTGTCAGCAACCAATTTCACCTGTCTGGGAGTCACATAGATCAGCCTCTCTCTCTCTTTCTCTCACACACACACACACAGGTGTGCACATGTCCTTCAAGTTCCATGTATCCATGGCCAGGTAGTTGCAAACAAGAGAAATAATATAAACCGTCAACACTGGACTTTTTTGGGACTGTTAAACCCCCAAAGCTTCGTTTATGAGCTCCAGTATTAATATGGACCGCAGCTGCCTGGGGGCTAACATGTTGGCTAACATGGGGGCTAACATGGGGGCTAACATGGACTAACATGGGGGCTAACATGGGGACTAACATGGACTAACATGGGGGCTAACATGGGGGCTAACATGGACTAACATGGGGGCTAACATGGGGGCTAACATGGGGGCTAACATGGACTAACATGGGGGCTAACATGGGGGCTAACATGGGGGCTAACATGGGGGCTAACATGGACTAACATGGGGGGGCTAACATGGGGGCTAACATGGGGGCTAACATGTTAGTCCTACATGGGGGCTGAACGGAAGTGTAATTAAGTAAGAGAAAACAGAACCTTCACCCTCAAAGTTGTTCCTGTTCCCCATAGCCTGACAGAGACGGAAAGGGATATATATATATAGAGAGAGAGAGGGAGAGAGGGAGGGAGAGAGAGTGGAAGAGAGAGAGAGAGAGAGTGGATTGGTGGATTGCAGACAAACCTCTAAGGCTGTGATAGTTTCCTTCCTTTTCTATTTCATAGGTAAGACTGAACCATCATTTGACGTTTGGAAGTAGATTTGATATTTGGAGCTGCTTCTCTTAATTAACCTGTGTGTTAACATGACTTGCCCCTGTATGGTTTAGCCTCCAGGTCTGGCTCCCTCACAAGGAGTCCTGCCGTGTGAGGATGCAGAGCAAACGTGTCAACGCTGCCTCGTTTTTACCTTCAATACTAAAGTACTTCACCTAATTACTTTCTAGTGATGTGGACTATTTCTTTAGCCAGCACTGACAAGCTCACGTGTGCCCAGTTTCCCCCCAGACCCTGTGCTAATGTACCTTCATGCCCTTCTTTCTACGGTAAAAATATCATTTTTTTTCCCCCCTCGCAGCCAAAACCGAAAGGAAAACTTTATTCAGCTGGTTATTGACTGGCATGAATATATTTTACAGTAAGTGGTGTGGTGATGTGTCAGAGGGGTCTGGTGGAGCTGGCTGGGGAGATGGAGAGATCTGCAGAACAAGAAGGTTGGAGGTGCTTCTCAGAGCCTTTACCAAGGACCGTCCAGCTGGGCTGGAAGTGTCTACATCACTGAGTCTGAGCTGCTGGAACACCTGGCCTGCGTTACCTCAGTCTAATTATGTTTTTGTTGTTTTTGTTCTGTCCTGAGCTGATAGAGAGCTGTAGCCACTTCAGAAGCTGCAGCGACTCAGACAGGTGGTGATAATTTTTTCTAAGGTTTCTTTCCCCCGGTCAGGTTACCTCCCCCAGCTTTGAAGGCACACTCTGTCCTGGGGAAACTTTGCTATACTTTTTAATTTACTTGTGACATTCTTTTCTTTTCTTTTTTCCAGCAGAGGCTTGGTGAACTGGTGGACAGACAGGATGGAGCTGTCAGACATGAATGAGGCACGTATGGAGAGAGAGAGAAGCCCGGAAAACCGGAGGAGACGCCGCCGTGACAGGGTGGAGCAAGAACTACATCAGGCAGAAAATAAACTCAGCCGTCAGAATCTGTCCAGAAAGAGTTTGTGGGAGAGTGATCCTGGAGACAAAGTGTACGATAGGAGAAGTTTCGCTGTAATATTCCACTGATGTCGTGTAATATCCTCACCTGTATTCACTTATTTATAGCTGGAGAGGTGGCAATCGACTGCCTCTCATCATTAGTAGCCCCCGTTATCTCTGAGCAGGGGTGGGTTTTTCCCCCGGTGGAAGCGAAGGCGTGTTGAACATCTTTGAGATCTAACAGGTGACGTTACCCACCCTTCATGCAGCAGTCACCATGAAGGGTAAAGAAAGGAGCACCTCCATCTCCCTCACATCCACTGTGCCGTGTGCTCGCTGCACTCGCTCCGAGGAAAAGAGCAGAACTGTTACGGATAATACAGCTCATTCACCACCTGGTTATTTGGAGAGAGGGGAAAAACGGATTCTGCACTTTGACTATGACTAATACGAAATTCAATTAAATCTATAAGCAGCAACCCAGCCATAAAGAAGTGGGGAAGAATAAGGATGCTGAAGGCTCATTCAAGAGCCCTGCTAATGCGCTCAGTGGGACACGCTCCAAAGAAGCAGCTGGAATAAACTACAGTTAGCATTTAGTCTCCGACACACAAGCTGCCACGTCTTTGTGTGATTCTGTTGACCAGCCAACATACGAGAAACACACAATATCAACACCTACGTTATATCTCAGCACAAAGATCGAAGCAGCAAAGGATATTGCCTTTTAAAGTGAGACACACTCCTGATAAACAATCATTAGAATATGTACACAAGAATACACAAGAATGTTATTAATTAGTTGGACATGAAATAAGAGAATAGATGTTAATAAAGTTCTTCAGTAGTGAGTGACAAACAGCACCAGTTATGCTAGTTGTTTTTATATTTATTGTAAATGTGCTTAATAAGAGATACATGAAAAAAAGATCCTTTGTTAAAGGTTAATGAGGTTTAAATGCTCCACAAAGCTGAAAGCTGTCTGAACTCTCCTAATGCCTTACAACGTCTCAGTTAAGGTAATTACCCTTTTTTTGCACTTTATTAACCCCTTGAGTAGTGAGTGCTTAGGAAAATGTGATTTTAGAGTTCTCATTACGGCTTTAGAATGTTGTAGTTAAGCTTAATTATAAGTAACTAATTGTCATTGTTATATCACATGTGGAGCTGTTTCTGACATTCAAGCACACTGTTGTGCCGGTACTCATTAAAGGGTTCATTTAACGAGTCCCAAACATTAAAAATTAGATCCTATTTGTCTACCCTCATAATGTGACAAAAGAACCATTTTCAAATAACTCAAAATTTCAAATAGCTGTGCTTCCTTCCATATTGAGGGTTGATGTAACCGTGGTCTCACCTAGCGATTGCAGTTTTGGTTGTTAAACTTTTTTTTTTTACAAGATATTTACATATTTTGCTTTTAGCATGATCTAGCGTGACAAACACTCCACATTATAAGGGTCAAACCTCAGTGTGTATATGCTGCTTGTGTAGAGTCACAGCTTAGCTAAGAAGCTTCACACTCTCCCACCACGGTGTTCAGAGCCGACGCACCATCTGAAGGGCTCCGCCTACAAGGGAGGGCGACTCAAGGTTGAAACACTTAAAATAATTAGTGAGTGCTTTGTCAGCACTGCACTTCAATGCAACTTGAAATGTGGAAATAGTCTCAATTAATATGAAGTATACAAGAAGACCTTTTTTCATAGCTGGGTCAGCAATCTCACCACAGGGTCTTGGCCACAAGTTTATCGTTTCATTTGCTCTCCGCCACCGTCGTACACACGAAATGCCTATTTCTGAATCGGACAATTTCATTGAAAGAGCACTTCTCAAATGAATCTGTGGTTTAAAGTTAGGCATCTACCTAGTAATGCTGAAGCAGATTTAGGCTTAAGGTAAGTGCAGTATCCTAACAGGATTAACTACACAAGAGAAAAGCACCAATAGATGAATAGTCCAGTGAATTCATTTGAATAATTTAACTATAAAATGCTATTGTACTGTACAGCTGTGGTATTACACCAGGCATTTTTCCCAGGAGAATGGTCTTTAAATATTTTAGCGTAGTATTATGGCATTATGATTCCCTGAGCAAGTGAAACGAAACATTCCACTTCTGATATATCTGGTTGGGATGTAAGATGTGTAATGTAATATGGACCTTTGAAAGTCCCCGTTAGCAAAGCATCTTCTGGAGAACAGGGGACCGAGGGGGGGCAGACGTGATCATTCACGCTGTGCCTGGTCTGCTGCTTTGGGCTGACCGCAGGCACAATAGCTTCAAATGACATTGTCATTATTCATGTGGTTCTGAGTTTGATGGTAAAAAGATTCCTAACATGGTAAACCAGAATCCCTTGCTTGGCGAGCATTACCGAAGGTGGGCCAAGCAGAAATTAATATACGTACAGTACGAATAATTAAAAAAATGCATTCCGACATGTTCATTGCACGTGAACGTTTTTGGTGAGAAAAGCCAATTTGGCCGAGGGGCAGCGAGACCTCCAGTTTCTGGGAAGGAGGCATTTGAGTAATTTGCAAATAAAACCTCAGAATAAAATCCCCTCCACACACACACGCCCACATACCTATATCCATAAAAGCCCTCCGGATGCAATCGGATGTGTCTGTTCTGGGGAGATAAAGATTCGGTCGCCGCATCCCATGAGCTGGAAAGTTGGCTCTGTGCAGTCTGACTGTCTACTCCTATGACAAGCAATGCCACTGACAGTGAGAGGAGAGAGTGAGAGAAAAACAGGGGAGAGAGAGAGAGAGAGAGAGAGAGAGCTTCTTATGTGTCCTTTATCATTCCACTACTTTTAGGGTGAATTTGAAGCATTACTTGTGACCTATAGCTCTTGTGGTTTTGTGAGAGTACAGAACAGCTTAGAAGGAAGCTCCATTTTTGACAGCAAATCGACCATTTTAAACATCAAAATGAGACCAGTGTGTATTGCACCATCGTTTTTTAACATACTTGCAACTGCGTATCTTGGAGACCAGGGCTTGTATTCAGCCCCCATGTTGGGGGCCTCCTGTGCAGGAACTGTGTGTTTTTAGTGAGGTAAGATCTGATAAGCTCCATCCACTCTGCTGCTCTCCAGACTTTGCCTAAAACATTAAATGCATTTCGCTTAGCACGGTGAGGTTGTGTTCCTGCCCTGCCAACTGAGCTCACGGGACTAATACTCAATATGCAATATTCAATATTCTTTGAGCAGCAGGGAGGGGAGACATGAGTTTAGCCCAGTCAAAATACCACATATGGACTGCATGCAGCACTCAATTTACTGGTTATTTTGCTGTCTAGCCTTTAGGCACTAGTGGTTGCTTAAGCTTGGGTAACTGCACCCCGACAACACACCATTGGGTAACTGTCACGGTTAGCTCCACCCCTTTTGTAACTTTTACTTTTACTCCACTACATTATGCAAAATCTGTCGTTACTTCCGGCTTCACGTGTTCAACAAAGTAACGTCAAAACAAAAGAAGCGCAAAGCACGCGCAGTAATCAGCGTACAGTTCAACGGCGCTGCACGCGCACCAATCAGCATAACAATCAGTTGAATGGTAAGGCAGCAGCGTTCACGTTAATACCGGTAATACAACAGCATGACAGAAAATACACCAACTTAAAATGGATGAATCTACTGATTGTAACGCGCCACATAATCCATGGCCTTATTTGAGGACATTGTTGGAAGTAGTCGAGGAAATAAAGACTCGTTCGTTTCCAAGCGCCTCTCTGCCTCAGGATCAAACGGTTTATAGACTATTGCTAGTACACAACCGAAAACTACCTTAGCAATGCACTCGGCGTGTAGCTAGCTAAGTTAGCTAAGTTAGCTAGCTAGTTATTTGTTTTACCATAGTTCATAGTATTTGGAGCTTCCAGCTAAATGCATTGATGTTGTGAAATAATAAACATTTGAACGTGGCACTTTACGTTAGAAAACAAATTCTATTTGGTTGGATTTACATGCAGCGCATGGGGCTAAAACAGTTAGCAGGGAGCTGCTAGTTGATGTTTTGTCTTATAGTTTTGCTTTTGGCAGTTTACTATAATTTGTTAACAAACTATCAAGTATTGTAAACAAAGGCTTTTTCTCTCTCTTTCCAACTTTTGGGGGAAAATCCCCAATAGGAGGAATTTCCGATGGCTCCATTTGGTTTTCTATGTGGAGTGCTGCTGTATGTTTTATTGTGGTTGTTTGTCTTATTAAGAGGCTTTTCCTTAGAAATTTCAGACGGATAGCTTGTTCGTCAGCAACTGACTGGACGCATCCCACACTGGGGACAGCTGCAGAGAACTCATCGATTTCCATTATAGTTAACATATTCATATAAGCACTCTTCCTCGCCAAGTCTTCATGCAGACAGAACACTTTAAATTACTCAGCTGCCAGACAGTAAGGTAATAGTTCCCAGTTATAGGTAATGATAAATATCTACACACAGTTATCTTTCTGTCTCTTATGGTTCTCTGTGCTACATTTGGGGGCTTCGAGCACCCTGCGTTTGCTTTCAGAGCTCACAACAGTTCCACAGAACTGACAGACTAATTAGGCTTCAAGTAAAGTTGCTAATGGAAGCTTGCTGTTAAGTTTCTGAGGTCTGCAGATGAAACTGAGGTTGAGAGAGATGCTCAGATGCTGTTGGTAAAGGTCTGTCTCTGCTCTCGCCCTGAGTGGGTGGTGTTTCCTTTGTTTCACACTCCTAAAATTAACCAGCTGGGACAGAATTTGTTTAGTTTTTTTTACTGACCAATGAATAATTTAAAAAAATAGCAATTCATTGTTAGGTTTTTTTTAAGTTAAGCCACATTGTCAATTGTGATTTTCACCCCAATCGAAATTTATCCTCCGCATTTACCCATCTGTGCAGTCAGAACACACACACACACTCACTAGTGATAACTAGGGGGCTGTGGTGCACACGTGCCCAGAGTGGTGGGCAGCCCTAGCCCGGCACCCGGGGAGCAGTTGGGGTTAGGTGCCTTGCTCAAGGGCACCTCAGTCATGGCCTCAGGCCTGGGAATCGAACCCACGACCCTCCGGTCACAAGACTGGTTCCCTAACCACCAGACCATGACTTATAGGAATGGCATTAAAAATGAGCTTTTTGACACATAGTATTACTCATATTTGATTACATCAGCTACTCAAACAGTACAGATGGGTTTATTTGTATAAGTTTAGGAAAACTTTGATGAAGTTCTGTGTAAGTATAAATGTAAGTGTAAATTGTTTGTCTATCATTGCTACTTTGAGGAGTAGACTGGTTTCTGAAACTAGTTTCTGTTTTCCAAAGTGTTCAGGAGTAATGTGTACTGAACACTCCGTACTGAACACCCAGTACTAAGAGTAGCCAACGTTTCAGGACAACCATTATCACACTTTTGATTAAGACTAATGAATGTGTGTGTGTGTGACACTGGTGGAATGAACAGTTAAACCCCACACTGTCGGTGTATTTAAAGTTGTTACCCCTGGGTGAATCACGTAATGGTATACAAGAGACAGAAAACTGAATCCCTATCGGATTGAGGTGTTGAGCAGACATTTGTTGAGGTCATGGTTAGACCTTCAGAAGGGCATGAGCATATGAATGTACTTATGCCAAACATATTGTCCTTCTCTCAGGTGGAATTATCTTAGAATTTGTCGGGTGAAATGCTGCTTCAGGGAGGAATGATAAACGTACACCAGAGGATCGTGGTGTCAATCATTAATTTACAAGTGGCTAGTTTTCTCTTCAGCTGTCTCCTCTACCCTTGTCCTGGGGTTTTGCCAGTCCCTTTTCTAGGGCAGCATCCTGAATTTACACACACACACACACACACACACACACACACACACACACACACACACACACACATCTCTAGCTCTCTTTAGCGTTCCCACTCTCGCTGCTAGCAGGTCATGCTAACTCTCCCCAGCATTGGCCTTATTTATTAGCGAGTTGGCGCTGCACCTATTGCCTTAGCTAGCAGGTTTGTGCTTCAGGATACACATCTTCATAGCGTCTTTAGCATCTAGAACTATACAGTCTGCATCCTGCCCAGAGGGCCATAGGAGCTGCGCTCATCCTAAATGCATCAAAGAACCTGGATTTGATTAGATTTGATACGAAACCCACCGTCTCTATGATTAATAAACACTATATGGATGATTTATGGGCAATGCAACGCATTGAATAAAGGTTTAACATTAGCAAACTGATCATATGTGCAATGAAACATTTGTCTGGAATAATATGGTACCAGGGCGGCATGGTGGTGTGGTGGTTAGCACTGTTGCCCCACAGCACGGCGGTCTGGGTTCGATTCTCGGTCTGGGCTGCTCTGTGTGGAGTTTGCATGTTCTCCCTGTGCCTGCGTGGGTTTTCTCCGGGTACTCCGGTTTCCTCCCACAGTCCAAAGACATGCGTGTTAGGTTGATTGGTTACTCTAGATTGCCCATAGGTGTGCGTGTTGGCCATGTGGTGGACCCTGCCTTCGCCCGGAGATGCTGGGATTGGCTCCAGCCCGCCCGTGACCCCGACTAGCGGGAATAAGCGGTACGGATAATGAATGAATATGGTACCAACTATACACACACACACAAAATAGCAAAGTGCTTAGGAAGTGGGTCTTGATATATATTGTATATCTGTATTTTGAACAAATATATTTGAACATTTATTCATATTCATGCTTCAGGCTTGTATCTCAATTAAAATAACTTCATTAGTAGTTCTTTTCTAAACAGCACATGTAAAATGTTAAAAGGCGGATGGGGCCTTTGTTGGAGTTGGTTTTCGAAGTGATCATCCTGGGAGATTCATTACGTAAGTATAACATTCCATTTACATAGACATGAAAGTTAAAGTACTGACATAACTAATGCTACGATTACACAGCTCATAACTCCTACGATGATCACATACTCTGTTTGTCTTGCTGTTCTTTGGTTTTATTCTAAGAGTAAATGCAACAGTTCAGTTGCATTTCTTTCCATTTTTGGTTGCCTTTGCCTTCATTCTGCTAGAGTTTGATAAAATGTTTTTGAATGGGGTTAAATGCAGAAATCTCTACAATGAAATTGATTATAAAGGAGACAATCGCAAAGCCAATGATGTTGAGAAACTGTTGTTGACTGCAGTCTTTGTCAGGCCAGTGCGCTCCAGACGCTGTTCATCTGATGATTTATTGAAAGTTCAATGGTCACACTGTGAGAATGAGACGCAGGTCTCTCGGCTTACATAAAATGCTAAATTTTATCTTTAAACTCTGCAAGAAGACAAAGCATCACATCACCTACACAATGGGGAAATACAGCACTGCAGATCTGCATTGTCATTTATTGACAGAACACGCTTGTGCTGACGGGAGACAGAGCCTCAAAGGGTCTAAGGAGCAGACACAGTGTCCATAACGCTGTAATGCCACCTTCTTCATACACAACAGACGCCTCTTTAGACACGCTAGGAAAGGGATAACAGAAGTACAAAACAACTGAGAAAGAAAGTTAAAATGCAGACTTATGCAAGTCTGATCTTGCAATACATTCAAAAATGATCCATAAGCAGAGGACTTGGAGGAGATGGTGGCTTCAGATGGCATTGGCTGGCCTTTGTGAAATTAGATTGAAATTGCTTTATTTCTAGTGAGTGTGGAATGAGCCCTCGGCTACCTGTCAGGGCAGAAATCCTTAACCACTGGCCTCGAGTTAACCTTATGCGTTTTAAAGATGTTTTAATGACGTGCCCTGAGCCCACATGGGTCACAATCGTGCTATTAGCACAGGGGAAGGAGGAGAGGTGGCTAATTGAAGTGTCACTCAGTGTTGCTGCAGGGAGAAACTTAAGGAAGAGTTGGAAATATTTGGGGTTTCCAACATACACAAAGGAGGTGGCCACTGGTGATGGGGGTGGTCACTGGTGATGGGGGTGGTCACTGGTGATGGGGGTGGTCACTGGTGATTGAGGTGGTCACTGGTGATGGAGGTGGTCACTGGTGATGGGGGTTGTCACTGGTGATGGGGGTGGTCACTGGTGATGGGGTTGGTCACTGGTGGTGGAGGTGGTCACTGGTGATTGAGGTGGTCACTGGTGATTGAGGTGGTCACTGGTGGTGGAGGTGGTCACTGGTGATTGGGGGTGGTCACTGGTGATGGGGGTGGTCACTGGTGGTGGAGGTGGTCACTGGTGATTGAGGTGGTCACTGGTGATGGAGGTGGTCACTGGTGATTGGGAGGTGGTCACTGGTGATGGGGGTGGTCACTGGTGATGGGGGTGGTCACTGGTGGTGGAGGTGGTCACTGGTGATTGAGGTGGTCACTGGTGATGGAGGTGGTCACTGGTGATGGGGGTGGTCACTGGTGGTGGAGGTGGTCACTGGTGATTGAGGTGGTCACTGGTGATGGAGGTGGTCACTGGTGATGGGGGTTGTCACTGGTGATGGGGGTGGTCACTGGTGGTGGAGGTGGTCACTGGTGATTGAGGTGGTCACTGGTGGTGGAGGTGGTCACTGGTGATTGGGGTGGTCACTGGTGATGGAGGTGGTCACTGGTGATTGAGGTGGTCACTGGTGATGGAGGTGGTCACTGGTGATGGGGGTGGTCACTGGTGGTGGAGGTGGTCACTGGTGATGGGGGTGGTCACTGGTGGTGGAGGTGGTCACTGGTGATTGAGGTGGTCACTGGTGATGGAGGTGGTCACTGGTGATGGGGGTTGTCACTGGTGATGGGGGTGGTCACTGGTGGTGGAGGTGGTCACTGGTGATTGAGGTGGTCACTGGTGGTGGAGGTGGTCACTGGTGATTGGGATGGTCACTGGTGGTGGAGGTGGTCACTGGTGATTGGGATGGTCACTGGTGATGGGGGTGGTCACTGGTGATGGGGGTGGTCACTGGTGATGTGCACTGGAATTTCTCATTCATCATTCGGAAGGAGGCAGTCTCAGTAATGTCTATGTGGGTAAAAAATAATGATTGCAATTCAAGCTTGGACATCTACCAGCTATTTCTGGGGAAGGTGTTTGTCATTTGGTCGAATCAGTCCAACAGAAATAGAGACTGAATAAATGTCTCTTTTATAGACAGAGAGATGTAATAGCAAGTAAAATATCAGTGTTTTCACAATTACAGCAGGTTCAGTATTAAAGAAAATAGGGAGTGTTATGACAAGTTGGGCACAGATAACATGACACCCTCAACTCTGGAAGACACATCACATGTAAATTACACCCTGCACATGCACATGGAAATTTTCACATTTTCACACTCTACATGTACATACACATAAAACACCCCCCCCCCCACACACCCTGCGTCCTTTGTTATATTGTCTGCATTGTTTGCATAGACTGTATGTTGTTTTATGTGCAGTCTTAGTAGTTTCAGTTCAATGATTTCATTTCTCTGCACCTTTGTACCTGCTATAAATGCAGATGTCACAAACAAACCTTGGTTTGAATGTAGCTGAAGTAAATTGCATTGAACTGGATAGACCAAAATGTAAACAAATTGAATGTGTGAGAAAAAATTTCCATTTATTTCTGAGATTTTTGAAATTTGTGAAAGCTTGATATGTTAGAGATGCAGTATTTATTATCTCCATGAGCCCAATAAGAACCCACAGTACAGGATCTCGGGGGATTGAGGCCTCTTTTGTTGTGGCATGTAAACATTGTCATGACACAAAAATGACAGGAAGACCATTGATGAAGCATGCCTCCGATGTGTTCAAAACATGGTCTTTCTGCTCTAGAAATGGAACAGTCATCTTCTTAAGATCTGCCTCTGAAATCTTACGGCAGGCCTACCAACCATTTTTAACCACCCACTGTTATTTTATTTATCATTCTCAGACAAGATCCAGATGACAAGAGATGTGTCCATCTTGAGAGATGCACTGAGGGAGACACCTGTCAAAGTTCGTTTCCCACTTAGTGACACATTTCAGATGAAGTTATATGCTAAAACATCAATTGCATACATGTACTGGAACCTTTAACATACGCTTGTTTTTTTAGCATGTGCTACAATTGCTGTATTGTTTATTGGAGTGGAAGGTGTCAGTGGGAAATCATTACCATGGGAACACAAGAACCAGAATCTAGATACTTACAAGCTTTTTAATGTTGGATTTGTGTATCTTGTACTCCTGTAGTGACTCTTGCTGGCTAATACATTTAGGGAGACTGACACATCAAAGATCTATTCACAAGCATTTAACATAGGAGCAAACAGTAAAACAGTAAAGTCAGTCTCCTGTCAGGTGAACCCGTATAGTTTAAACAACTATCTTGGAGCGTTTTGTCATCACTGAAAACAAACTAAAATTTTACACCACAGTTGTAGTAGTAATATTTCCAAATGGTATTTATGTGTATGTGTTCTGGGTTGTGGTTTAAATAGCATGTTTGGCTTGTCCCTGTATTTATGTAGTGGGCATCAGAATGTCATGTGTTTCACAGTGTTGATCATGGCAATGGCACCGCAGGCCTGAAACGCCCTGGTTCTGCATGTAAACACAAATCTGTAGCTGCTAGCATGTACGTGCTGCTTGTCCCTTGGTCTTTGACTTCAGACGCTGTCTTATGAAATGCAGCTGATATCCGTAGTAGTTCTTCATTACAGTAATTTTGAACCCTTGAAGGCAAACATTGTTACCCATAATCCTCTGAGAGCCAAATATCAATATGCTATAAACCACTAAAGAAACCTGCCCATTATAAATGTATGTATGCACCCTCTGCAGCTCCTTAAGATATAGTACAAAGAAAGGCCTGCTTACATAAATTATGTTGTCATTTATTTTCGAGAGGTAAAAGCCTGCAAGCTGTTTGCATAATTTAGTTGATCTGCAGATACGACTAACGTTGCATCTCTGGCATTTTAACCACTTTGACCTAAAAATATCCCCCCACCCACAAGCCCCTCTTACCTCTGTGTTCACCTCTCCAAAGACTTGATTGTGTTGTTCATCGATCGTTGAGATTTAAAGAAACATGAGAATGTCTCTGGAGATATGAACTGTTTAGTCAGAAGAAAATTGTTTGATATTGTTCCATGCATGTACTGTGGTCATTCAGATACATATTCATGGAGAATGCTGGGGGCAATGGGGATACGTGTTATTTGGGTGCACAGCTCTCTGTACGATGCTGTGGACGATTAAGTACTATTTAGAGGCAGAGTACCTTACGGCTTCATGTAATGGCACTGCTTTGTGATTTTAACTATGTTTATAGTTATACGAATTTTCTTACGCATTAAATGCTGCTTTGTTGTTTGAATTTAAATTATATTACTCATTGTGTTCGATGACACCCGTAAGTCACAAACAGGTCATATTCTAGTTCAGAATTCACCATAAATTTCCATTTAAAAAACTTCATTAAACTTTGACTTTCCTTAAAGCAGTGACTGTGGTTATATGTATAGTGAACTCCAAAAACTGGGCTAACAGGAAAACAGATTGCACAATTCTTAATTTTCTTTTTTAATAATATGGTTTAATAATGTGATTACAAGTAAGCCAATAATACATGGCTTTAACAGGGCACACATTACCCAAAGACAAATGTGACATTAATTATGTTATTGTAATGGACTCAATATAATTTCTGCCTTTATAATTATTATTACTCTGTCATTGACATCATCTGCATGTCAAAAGGACTGGAAACTTTTTTCTACCATAAATATTATCTGTGTGTGTGAAGTTCCCTTGCATCCTGAGACATTTTTCAAATATACTTTTAGATTTTTTCACAGAAGATCCAGTAATTAACGATGTTTGAATGCTGAACTCTAGTCTTCCTCCGCTTCCAATCGACCACCAGTTCCCCTCTCCTTCTCCAAGGCGCGTGGAGAAGGGGCATCCTGAGACATTTTTCAAATATACTTTTAATTTTTTCACGCTACGCGCGCCCCTCTCTGCGACTCCCCGAATTGTCGCTGCGCGAGAGTGAAAGTGAGCGCGGGACCGACCCGGTGTGGAAGAGTTTAGACGGTGCTGCGCATCGGGAAGCTGAGTGGGAGTGTTTAAGGGTTAGCGTGCAGGGAGAGTCCAGCGCGGGCAAACGCTGATCAGTGATCTTTGTCAGAGAAAGTGAGGACACCGTACCAAACAGGACGGGAAACACCTTCAGAAGCTGCCGAATGCGAGTGAGGCGCACGCAACTCTAAGCTCCTCAGAAATAGGTTGCTCGAGCCCCCGCCGCGCTTCGTTGACTGGTCCCGCACGTTAATCAAGATATTTCAAACGGCAGTGACTCCCGACCATGATCTCCGGGGTGTTGCTGATCTCTTCTCTGCTGGGTTTGGGTAAGTGAAACGGAGCTTTTCTCATTAACTGATTTATTTGGAAGGGGTGGCAAACGGTGGCTTTAGCTGCGCGAGCGCATTCACCTGTCAGCTGAGTCTTGGTGGAAAGTGTTGTGAACGACCGCGAGTTTTCGGTTGGATTTTGTTTGTTGAAAGGCAAACGAGTCTAGGAGCGTAATGGAGTGAACTGGCTCCGCGACTAGAGTGACTTCATCCTGGCGGCTGCAGTGTGCGCTGTCAAAAGCGCGCGGTGCTTGTTTTGGACGTAACAGGACTTCGATTACACATCACGCGCAAACTCAATCAGATATAGCTCGCGCTGTAACAGTGGCAGGGACGAGTCGGACTTCCGTTTCTCAGTGACCATCGCTATATTGTTAAGCTTGTCAACTCGGTTAGTCACGTATGGCTTTTGTCTTTTGGTGGTTGATAGGTTAAATCAATTTGGATGTATATTTTCTTAAGCACAATTATACCAGATCTATGGGTAGTTATGAGTTTTAAAGTTCTTATAGGTGATTGTTGTAAACCCTGCTTTTACTGAATATATTTTGTGTGTATCTGTCTGTGTGTGTGTGTGTGTGAGAGAGAGAAAGAGAGGTGGAGAGAGAGAGAAAGAGCAGGTGTTAAAATATATTTTCATATGTGAGGTTGCACCAAATCAATGAGTCGTTATGACTTTAAAAGTTCTTATGGGCGATTGTTTTTCTATGCCCTCTGTTTTCACTGAAGGTGTGGGTGGGTGGGTGGGTGTGTGGGTGTGGGGAGGGGGGGTGGGGGGTTGGGTATGAGAGATAGAGAGCAGGTGTTGAAAGATTCTTTCAATGTTCCCTTGATGATACTTTAGAAGTAGGCATAATCTAAATATCCTGCCTGTGTGGAGTACTGTCGATTCAAACTGATTTCATCTCGTTCTGAAATGTCTTATTTTCCCCCCAACTATTGCAGTTCATTAGTCTGCTGCTCCTCTCGGTGGTATTTTCTATGCCATTTGCCGATTTTTTGATGATCATATGGGTTTGTTCTGTCCTGAAGAAAGACCAACACACAGCAGATCCTAATTTGAATCTGACATCAACAATAAAGCGTTTAATAAAGCTCTGCTCCCAGTCTCAGGGACTCCCCATCCAGTCCCAGGAGGCGAGCTTTATGAGCAGTTTTATGGGGCTGTGTGTGCTCACATAAAGGGGCCAACTGAGGAGTCTTCCTTTGTTCCTGCTCTTGAGAGGAAGAGCGTTTGTGATGGTGATGGTACCCAGACGAGTTCAGCTCTCTGTAAATCAGATGTTCCTGGAGCTAGAAGCAAACACTGACCAATTCTGCTGAAAAGCTCAGACTGCAAGACGATCCCAGCTTCAGTTTACTGATCTTTCCTAAACGTATATACTAACGTTAATTCATGCAGCGACAACCGCAACAAAAAATCAGAAGCCTTGTTTTTGGTTTTGGTTTATTAATCATTCTAGATCAAAGTAGATCTGATCACAAACAACCAAAATTGTCTGTGTTTGTTCTAATTTAGGGACGGCCAAATTCAGCTATTCAACTGGTGTCCTGCGTCTAGTGTCCTGCGTCTAGTGTCCTGCGTCCAGTGTCCTGCGTCTAGTGTCCTTCTTAATCTATTTTATGTAATGTGCTACCTTTGAGCTGTTACTTCCAAAACCTCATGTTATTTAAACGCATATTTAAAAACCTCATAACAAGAATAAAAAAACTATATAGTTATATTGTCAGTATATAGCATATAGTTAACATAGTATTAGTTCTTGCAGTGCATGAATACATCCTGAATATTGACAAATTGCCCCATTTTGTATTGTGTACTGTGTATATCCTGGTCAGTCTCACTTCTTCCAGCTAGATGTTGACCAGGTCATTTTAATAAAACCACATGAATCAACAAATGTAAATAATGTTGATCACAATATTTTTTTTGTCAGTCTTTAGAGTTGTGTTAGAGAGAACATTAGATGAGACTGAGCCAAGAACAAGACCTTAAGTCAACAGGACTGAGATGAGACTGAGATGAGACGGTGACATGACACCATGATTGAGGCTAGTTGCCTGCTCAACTCCAGACTGGACCAGACCGGACCAGACCGGACCTAGAGCGGTACAGACTCGTTTCAAGATCTGGACTCTGAATTCCAATTACCAACCAAAAATTTAACAAGGCTTAGAGTTCTATCCTCTGTATCAAAATCTTTAAAATTTACAACTAAGAAAATGAAATATCTGCAGTAATGTATCAGTCACAAATCCCCAAAAAGGCTTTTCCTGCAACTGTTCTTGCATATCAGGATGTCAACAATCTCAAACCTAGACATAAACATGATTAATAAACTTTATTTTTAACTCTAGCATTAATTTGGTATTCTGTGGTCTTGTCTAGTCTCGAGAAGAAAATCCCCCAGTGTATAGTATTTTGTAGCTGGCTAGACTGTCTTACACAGTAGAGTTGGAGTATGCAGAAGAGCACCTTTTCCCCACATACATAGTCATTTTTTTATCTGAACAGTAGGACCGTAAAACCAATAAAGAAAAAAACTACTTTTTAAATTTATGATTCAATGTCCAAGGAGATAAATGCTTGTTTCATTATGATGAATGACACAAAAGCAGGTTGAGCTGTCTGGCTTTATCACCATACGGTAAAGGCGGACAGGATTTGTCATGTATGGCCCTGTGGTCTTTGTTACAGTCAGGCAGTGAAGGAGAACTAGTTCACTCTGCGGTTGTTTGCTACAGCGAGATGTTTCGTACTGTGTGCTGTTAGCATGCGTTTGCAGCTCCTCCAGATCACAGCGTCAGAAAACGTTAAAAGGGAAAGACAAAAGACAAGAGTCTGGTGGGACAGACGCTGCAGGTCAGCACAGACACAACCTTGTGCTGCAGAATCTGTTGTCCTGCTTGTCTTCGGACGGCTGATATGACACAAACCAGACTGAATGTGTTTGCTATTAATAGCAAAGGTTTGGCACTCTTTCTGTAGGTTTTGCTATTAAACATAATGCCATCAAACTTTAGGACCAGTTGCAGTGCAGAGGAATAACTATTACAATCACATGTTAGACTAGATTTTATAAAATTGTTAGATTCGACTTTTTGCGATGATGTTACAACATAGACGCAGTAGTCTGTGCTGTCTCCATAACGGTGAGCGTGGTTGTTTGAAGTTCCTACTGAATACATGCTGATTTCTCCACTGACGCGGGTGAGAGGAGGTGTGTGCGCATATGGGTCCCTGCAGCACTGCTGTGCAGGAGAACGGGGCTCCTGGCCCATGTTGACCAGGCAGGGAGCTCAGAATATCTCCTCCATATGCTCCTGCGGAGGTGCTGTTGGGCTGGCTGCTACACTGCAGTGGTGGTGGTGGTGGTGGGGGTGGGGGTGGGGGGGGGGGGGATCAGGTGGAGCACACAGGCATGTGGCTGGAAGTAAATAAATAGACAAACGCACGGATGTGTCATCTGCTGTGTTGGAAGCGACTGGCGGTTGTGCGATGCTACGTTTGCCCCCAAATAGCGGCATCAGCTGAGATCATCATTCTGCTGCCACTTACAGAAATGTGGCTGTTTTCTCAGGCTGGGTGAGGCGGGATTTGCTCACCTAGCCAATATGCTTTCCTCAGATTCATGGTGACATTGTACTGAACCAAGATGCCTTTGCAAAATGTATGAGGGAGAGTTTGAGCCCTTTGGTTCTGGATGGCTACCGCTAATGTGAAGCATTTCTCTGCTGGTGTATTACTGCTTTAGTGAGAAATCTTTCTGTTGGAAGATACAGAAGGTAAAGCTGCCACTCTGAGTACCCAGGATGCACTCTGGCTCTAACCTCTAGCTGCATGGGTAGTGTGCAGGTTTTCACTCAATAAAACGTGTCATCCTCATGGCTAACTGTGTCATCCGCATGTCCTTTCACTGACAGCACACGGCGCTGTTGGAGCTCCCGCCTGGGTCCAAGGGGGAGGACTCACCTTTGCAGTGCCACGCAGATCTTTCACTGACAGCACACGGCGCTGTTGGAGCTCCCGCCTGGGTCCAAGGGGGAGGACTCACCTTTGCAGTGCCACGCAGATCTTTCACTGCTTGTCACTCAGGGACCCAACATCAGCTTCCCACATCCTGCATCAGAGCAACTGAGAGTGCGACAAGCACTTACTGGTGCGATGAAACGCTATCAGGTGTACATGACTGAAGAGCCGGTGTCTCCGCCAACCTCAGGGGACAGTTTTTTTCCTTACCATCGTGAGTGCTTGTGTTTCAGATGAAGGCTGGGTTTATTTAGCATCTGCTGACAGCAGAATCAGAGCGTTGTGGCTGGAGAAACACAAGTGGAAGATGAGCTTGTGAGATCTGACACCACCCGACCCCCTGACACCACCCGACCCCCTGACACCACCCGACCCCCTGACACCACCCGACGCCCTGACACCACCTGACCCCCTGACACCACCCAACCCCCTGACACCACCCGACCCCCCACACCACCCGACGCCCTGACACCACCTGACCCCCTGACACCACCCAACCCCCTGACACCACCCGACCCCCCATCGCTTCCAGAGACAACACCTGTGTCATCCCCTTATCTGCCGCATGGCCGCTGATGTCCCTCATGGTGATGCTGTGCAGTACATCTGCAGTGTGCTGCAGCTAAGGATGTAAAGACACTTAACATTACAGCACAGCTCCTTCATCGGCTGTGCATGCAACGTCCATAGTACATAGAAAAATAGGGAAAAAAAGATAATTAAATAAAGTCACTTGCTTCTCTATGAGGAACACATGTATACCTAGTCATTCATGTAATTATCCAATCAGGCAATTACGTGACAGCAGATTTCTGGTGCCAGACGGGTTGGTTTGACTATTTTACAAACTGCTGATCTTCTGGCTTTTCACGCACTAGAGTCTCGAGTTTACACAGGAGAGTGATAAATAAACTGCACCCAGTAAGCGGAAGTGTTGCGTAGATGATGAGCGTGTGGTCTGAGGAGAATAGCCAGACTGGAACAAGCTGACAGGGAGGCAACGGAAACTCCAACACTCTACACCTGTGTTGAACAGAAACGCATCTCCAAACCGTACAACACACAGATGCTTGAGGCAGGAACGATGCAGAAGACCACGTTGGGTTCCCATCCTGTCAGCCAAGAAGGGGAATCAGACGAGTACAGGCTGACTGAAACCAGACAGAGCCTGTAAACGCGCACCCTGGTCTGATGAGTCTCACTTCCTGTTGTGATGCGTAGATGGCAGAGTGAGAATTTGATGTAAACATCAAAAATCCATGGAGCCAACTTGCCTTGTGGTACTTGTTCGGGCTGCTGTTGGTGTTGTAATGGTGCTGGGAATATTTTCTTGGCAGCACTGGGCCTCCTAATAGCATTTGAGCATCGATATAATCCCATGGTCTGTTTGATTCTCATGGTTGACCATGTGCATCTCTTTATGGCTACAATTGACCAACTTAAAATGGCCTTTTCCATCACGATAATGTGCCCTATCACAAAGCACGAGTCCTCTCAAACTGCTTCCGTGATTAAGATGATGAATTCGGTGTATTTCATTGGCCTTCCCATTCACCAGATAGGAATCCAGTAGAGCACTTTGAGAATGTGGTAAAATGACAAATCTGCCGCAATTACATGGTGCAGTCGTGTCAACATCTGGCAGAATCCATTCCATGAAGATTTGGGGCAGATCTGAGAGCAATTAAGTGTTATGTTGATTACACTAATGATGTGACATGTGTGTGTGTGTGTGCGCGCGCATATCTCTGCATACTGCCTGACACATTTGCAGTTATCCGTGGTCACCGTATTATCTCGTTCAGGCAGCCAGAGTAGCTGTACTGAAATCGCAAATATTGTATTTCCTGGTGCTGCAGCTCTGTGATTGCTGTGTGGCTCCTAACGGGATCATGTTAACTGCTTAAGTGTCCTGAGCAACACGCGTGGCATGGTGAGCGTTGCCTCTGCTCTGTACGCTGCTGCATGACGCCAGCCCCACGCAGACCCTGGATCCTCCTCACAGCCACACTGCAGGAACCGCAGGGCTTTCATGCAAGACCAACTGGTTCCCGTGTCTCGGAGAAAAGTGAGCCGTTGCCATCGCGCACACATCTTTCAGACTTGTCAGAGGCTTTTGATAAATGTGTATATCATTTACATATGACCTTTCTAATTATACAAATGAGAATAGCAACACAGACTAAACAAGCAATCCCAGTGTCCTCCAAGTGTCCTTCTCTGATTCTGTCATTATTACCATAGAGATGCCGTATCACTTTACCAAAAACCGGGTGTGGGGCCATTAGGAGCCCAGATACTCAGGTTGTTTCTCCAACACTGCTGGCACTGTGAGGATGTTGTCTGTTAGTCCACCTCATTATTAAAACACTGTTGTGTTCTAGACAATGTTCTAGAAATAACGACCTCATTTAGCCCATATCCGTTTTCAAGGACAGCCCAGCCAGTCTTTGACTCGCACAGCAGTCTATATCTCCAACATGTTAAAATGTGGCTTACATCTTTTACCCCGTGGTTTCATTTGTCTTCAAACCCGTGGAAGCCTTGAAACTGCTTCTTAAGCCGGGGGTGAAGGAACAGCCTCGTCCACCTTCAGTCTGGAAGGCGGGATTGAAGCTTAATCTGTCCTATGGAGCATCCTGGTCAACAGGCTCCAATTTTCCCATCAGCCAGAGGATCCCGCTGCCTGACTGGGGCAGACGTGCCATGACTGCCCCCCGCCAACCTTGGGGGATGTGACACGGCCAGTGTGCGGATGATCCTGCTTCCCGTGTTTGGTTTTGGGTAATTTGACACCAGCCAGACGGCTCGACTCATAAATAAATAAAGAGGAAATAAGGAGGGACTGGTGGGTGAAGTAGTGGTGACTGTTTTTGTGCAGTCCGGTGCTCCCTCTGAATCTCTCAAAGTGCATCTCAGCAGATTATGGTGGAGATAAATGGATAAATTGATGTGCAACACACATAAAACAAAAGTAATACCAGATGCCAAGACCATTAAAACTGAGCTGAGAGCGCAGCGCTGTAATGTTACCTTGTGTCTTTTCTTCGGATTTCACTAGTGGTCTTTACCTTTGCAATTATGTCACTTCAGTGCATTTGTAAAATGGCGCACAGCGTGTGTGTGTGGTGGAAGTCACAGCCTGTGTGTGCGGTGGGAGTCACAGCACACACACACACACACACACACACACACTTCAGCTGCAATTAGCACATTTTGCAGCACATTTTTTCCTTGTTTTCATCACGCCTAAAATGAAGCTTTGAATAGGCTAATTGGGTAATTATGATTTTTTTTTTAATCTCAGACCTGACATGTTTGTCTTTGTGGATGGTGTGGTTAGCTCACAGGACCTGTGTGAGGTAGCGCGTCTGCATGTGAGGTAGCGCGTCTGCGTGTGAGGTAGCGCGTCTGTGCCGCAAGTCCATTTTCCCCTTTTCTGCACAATCAATCATTTGATCATTTATTTTCCCCTTGTTTGCTGCAGGGTTAGTTTGGGAAAACATCACAATCACTTTATTCTGCACTTCATGCACTATATTGCAGCAATGAATCACTGGGAAGCTCTCACATATTTGCCCAGTATTGCAAATGATTGTTCTATTGTGTTGCCTGGCAGTGGTTGAGAGGTGTGAGAGAGTAAGCCGGTAAGTGCACTGACAGCTAAATCCAGTGTGGGACACTGCGAGGAAGATGTATTTTGTGTTGCTGGATGGGAGGCATCATGAAGGATCGTGCTGCTGATCTGATAAGGGCTTTGGAAGTTTGTGGCATTGCTCAGAATTACACATGAGCCGATTTGGCTTTGTCTCATGCCCCCGCGGTGGAGGAGGGACCAGGGCCTGAACACACCCCCAGGTGGGCGTCGCCAGGTGGGCGTCGGCAATCCACGTTGGGGGGGGGGGTGATGAGTGGGTGTTTTCCACAATAACAAACGAAAGTCCATCTTTGCAATATAAATGTAAATCAGCCTTTTAACTTCAGTGTGGCATGTCTGGGGAAGGAGGATAATTATGTTCAGCTTCCTGTCATTACGACATTTCCTCCACGAAAGCATGAAGCAAAAATGAAGTCTTGTCTTCTACCCAATATGATCCTGCCATTCAGGGTAGCTCTTCTCATTCACCAATGGTGGTTTCCCTTATGAACTAACCGTGTGTGTCCACCACAGCTGCCCCATGTCTGTCACCCCGGCAAACCAGGAGGTTCAATTCCGTCGTGTAAAAACCAGCATGTCCAGGTGCTGTAGGAGTCTGTACTAATTGTTTCTCAGCATGAGGCTTTGAAACCCTTCACATCATCCATCCCAGATCTGAGAAGCTCGTACTGCATCACCGTCCCTCTGGAGGATCCTCAATAATGTTCTTTCAGAAAGGACACCAGCACGCAAGTTCTGCTCTCGGAAAGAGCAGAACCAAATACCAGAAGGAACCACGCAGGTCCAATTCAGGGAGGCTGAGGTCAAATTTGAGTAAATCGGCAGGTTTACTTCTTGGGTTTATTCTGAGGTTTATTCTGTAAAACTTAGATGAGAGGAAACTTTTGTTAGAGTGCCGACATGAGATTTACCGGGAGGGCTTATGGGCTTACGGAGGCCTTAGAATTTCCTGTAGAAACCGTGGCTGCTTTTGAAATGATTCAATCACGTTTGTCAGTAGATTTAAAGAAGTAAACATTGTAGCCACTGTTGTGTTTGGGGAAACTTCCTTTGTATGCTGTTCATAATAATAATAATGCAGAGAAAATTCCAAAGATTTCCTGAAGGAAAGAAAATGTAGTTTAAAAAACCCCACAAATCCTTTGAGGCCATATCAATATTTCATGATACTGCTTATCACAGAATCCTTTGTTGTGATGGAAAAATCCTGAAATAGAAAATCCCAAAAATCAGTGTTGAAAGATGAAATCAGTGTTTGTCTCTGTAGCTGTGGGAACGCCATTACCATCCCACCCTATAAACACGGCTGCTTGGTTGTTGTACACTCCAGCTTCACCCTCCCGCACATGGACGACTGCCATCGCTACACGGAGACTTTCCCACTACCTGGTAAATTGCTATGGCACCATAAATTTAATATTGGCACGCTTATAATTCAATCACCTGCATGCATTGCACTGAAACATCGTCACAAATCACATATCCAAGCCCAGCCATGCGAGTGTTTGGCCGGAGACCAAAACTAAATGAGGTTGTCAACAATCCAGGCTCCCGACAACCTGGGGCCAAATGACTGAGGTCTTCCATATCGGTGGCCATCTACCGAATCTCCTTCAGAGGAATGAGGCATTGTGGGGGCAGGTGTGTGTGTGTGTGTGTGGGGGGGGGGGGGCTTTGTGCTCAGACAGCTGCAGAAATGAGGGGAGTAGAGAGGGTTGTCTAGGGCCCAGGGGTGAGCGAATAAGCAGCCGAACCTCGGAGCCGACTTCCGTTTATTTCGGTTTTATTTTAAAGCGATAACGCGCTGCAGCGGCATGGCAACGAGGGCGGAGCAGGACGCAACCTTCTAACAGCCGCGTGGCAGCTCGGGTGGTGGGCCGGCAGAGGCTGGCGCCGCGTGGGCTCGGAGGGAAACATTTTACAAAGCGTTTTGCCGAAGGGCCAAGCCGAGAATTTGAGAGCGCGTTGCGAGAACGACGCGTCTGTCAGGCGGTCCTGTCAGAGGATCCGCCGGCACTCCAGACTGAACTGTAACGTCCTCTGGCTCTTCAGCACAACACAAACTTTGTTTCCCTTTTAAAAAAAAAAGCTTCTTTCTGGGAAGGTAATAGATGTAACAGTGTGGCATGTAAGGAAGAGCGGGGAGGTGCCACGTGTTCGCCTGCCGCTCTCCACTGCGATTATTATGCAGAACATAGAATAAGTACATTCACGCGCTTGCTAATTTGGAGTCTACTGATTAGTGAGAGTTCGTGGCCTTCTCTCATGTTGGTGATAAACAAGGCACCCATGACTGAGCAGTGCTACCGTCTCTCTGCTCCTCTCTGCTGTCAGTCATCAAGACATGGGCTGCTATAATCCAGCTTCCCTCTTAATTAGCTGTGCAGCGCAGCGTAGTTACATGTGCACAGCAGAACTCTGTGTAATCACAGGATCGGCGTTTAATACACCGCCGTATAGTAACAGGGCAGCTGCTTGTGTTCAGTTGGCCTGTGACTTGCATTTACTGCCAGTTATTATTAATATTAACAAATATTATAAATACATTTTACAATGCACAGCAATTTGCCTCCATGTTTCTTTGACATTAAAGCCTCACAGTAGTTTTGTGTTATTCAAATTTTACTGAAATGTACTAATCTTACTTGGTTTTAGACATATGGATTCTACTTTGCTGTATAGTACAGCTACCAAACTCCTTTTTAGAAAATGGAAAAGAATCCAGTCTTATTTTGTTGGGATCTGGTAAAGTTTCCCTCCTGGGGAGCTGCCTGCTTCAGGAGAGCCACCAGCTCTGTACACCAGCAGGAGAGCACTGTAACTGCACTGTAACTGCACTGTCACTGTCAATGCACTGTAACTGCACTGTAACTGTCACTGCACTGTAACTGCACTGTAACTGTAACTGTAACCGCACTGTCACTGCACTGTCACTGCACTGTAACTGCACTGTCACTGTCACTGCACTGTAACTGCACTGTCACTGTCACTGTAACTGCACTGTCACTGTCACTGTCACTGCACTGTAACTGCACTGTCACTGTCACTGCACTGTAACTGCACTGTCACTGTCACTGCACTGTAACTGCACTGTAACTGTCACTGCACTGTCACTGCACTGTCACTGTCACTGCACTGTAACTGCACTGTCACTGTCACTGCACTGTAACTGCACTGTCACTGTCACTGCACTGTAACTACACTGTCACTGTAACTGCACTGTAACTGTCACTGTCACTGTAACTGCACTGTAACTGTAACGTTACTGTCACTGTAACTGTCACTGCACTGTCACTGTAACGTCACAGTGCTTTTCAAATGTTTATATTTTCATTGCTGAATTCTGACAAAATAAAAAAGATAAAATGCACTTTAGCTGTTCTGTTATTAATTATCCCAGAAGCACTGTGCAAAAATGTTGCATTAGTTTGGAGGTGCTATCTGCAGTCTAATGTGTCTGTTTCAGTGAAACGTTATGACAGTGGGGGGAAACCAAATAATGGCCTTTTCCAATGCAATTATCTGGTAAGAGATGTTTACGAACGCAGCAGTTAGATTTACCAATCGTTCTGATTACTTTCATAACTCGGTGAACTCATATGGAATTCGCTTTCTTTTTTCTTGCAGGTTTGGGAGCATCTTTTTAAGAATGTTTTCCATTACAGTGTGCTGATCTACTAAACATGTATCTCTAACCTAATCCAAAAGATTACAATAGTAACACAGTTACTTATAAATAGTACAATACAATAGTAATGAAATTACATTAGTGCGGTAATTGAGATTACTTCCCATTACTTTTGGGTTACTTTTAACCGACTGACTGCTGGAGTTGATGGTCAGCAGTGCCACGAGTTCCTGCATTTTCTCTGTGCAGATTCTCGAACTTCTCAGGAGATGTAAAAACTGTCCATATAAATAACCTTCCCCAGCGGGTCAGCGCTGCTGAGACCCTTTATGGAGAATGCCTGCTCCATACACTCCTGTCCAATCAGCAGCCTCCTCTGGTGTAAACATCCCACAAAGGTGTGTGATGTCAGGGCTTGTGTGGGGCATGTATGGGGCATGTGTGAGGACAGTTCTTCATGCCTTCAGATGCTTTGTTGGAATATACTAATTAAAAAGACTCTTCTGCAGTAGGTCGTTAAAATGTTTTAATGAAGGTTGTACTCCTGTAAGATTTTGAGCAGCACTGTTGAGAAGATGCATCTCGACAAAAACTGTTAATAATGCAGGTTCTTCACTGCCCCCACATCATAACTAGAGTGTTTACAGGAGTTTATCATCTGGTAATCACTGCAGGACAACACGACAATAACGACTGGCTGCTGGATCTGCAGGGATCTTCAATTTGAACACAAAAGAAAATTCAAGACAACTTTAACTTAATATGCATAAAGTTACATAAAGCAATTATCATATCCACAAAAACACATATCTTGTGAATATGACAAAAAACTGAAACATTGAAAAGCACTAAAAAAAAAAACTCATGTTCACATGAAGCAAAAACCCCATTAGGGAAAGAAAATCATGAAGCAGCAGGATCCCCAAATACGTCCCCAAAATATAACTGTATAAGTCCCCCAAATACAGGCAAGGCGGGAACACGCGGGACCTTTCAGCCCTTTACACAGAGGCAGGTACATCACTGCTGACGCTGTTTCATTGTGACAGCAGTCATTAATGAAGCTCACGAGAATCGCTCACGAGAAACACTCACGAGAAACGCTCACTTCATTAGAACCGTTCAAAAAGAAGAGGAAGGAGTCCGAGAAAAGGTGCAAGTGAGTGTGACGTAACCACACTCGTAACCACATTCTGTTTATTTTTAAAATGTTCCAGTAACCTAATTACTGCCTATTTATGTAACTGTAGCAGTATGCAGATCTGCTTTATTCGTGCTGTTACGTGTTGTCTACAGTATTCACCCCTAGTCCTCCCCATAGCAGCATGTCATCATCCACACGCTTTATACACGCTTGGCGCTGCCTTCAAGGACGTGCCACTGTTTTGATGCTAATGTGAAAATATCAAGAAGCCAAAAAGTCTGAGTGAATCTTCCAGACATTTTCTTCTGGATTCTGAATATGCATCTTCTGAGTTGCTTTCGTGGAACTGAGCACACCCAACCTCTCACTTACCGTCAGTCATCTTCTCAGTTGGTGGTAGGAGTCCTTCAGAGTGTAAACCTGCCACCCCCCCTCCACCGGCGTGCCGTCACCCAGCCTAAGCCATGCGGCTCCAGCCACCGCTGGGCTGGGGAGAGAGTGGCGGAGTGTTGGGCTGGTGGCTGATGCATCCTGAGTGAGTGCAAATGGCAGACAGACAAACATCCCTAATGGAATCAGGTGTAAATGATCATCACCGAGGTGAAGCCAGAAGTGGGAGGGGGGTGTGGTAAAGGCACAGACACCCTGGGCAGCACTGAGTGTTTGTCTGATTATGGTTTACTGTCAGATGGGTCTAAATGGGAGAACGATAACCTCCAGTGCCTCCCACTCCCCAAGACCTCAAGATCCATCAAGAGGCAACACGCAATGTATTTTTTGTCATCATCAACTTTGCCACCTTGGCTGTGGAGAAGAAATCTCCAGGTGCATATCATTATACTCTCTCGAATCCGGAATTGCTGGTACATAATGAGGTTTTTCCGCTCTGTTTCCACACTTTGATAAGCAGTGAACATATCATTTTATTAACAAAGAATTAAACAGTCCAATCGTTTCTGCTTTCGCATTTCCCAGAGAATAAATCCGCGCAGTGTAAGGGATTCGGCTGTTTCCTTTTCAACAGGACAGGCCCCTAACAGCGCTGGGATGCTGCGAGCTCCGGGATGGGAACGTTATCGGTTAGACGCGGAAGCCTGCGGCAAGGTTGTTCGGGACCTTGGCGGATCCTCCCGCGCTGGCCCCCGCAAATGTTAAGTAGGACGAACGCGACATGCCCTGGGACGTCTCTGCTTCTTCTGCAGACCTCCTATCTTTAAGCTCTGAGCTACAGAGTGCAGTGATGGAGCTGAGGCTCTTACAAAGGGCGGCCAAGGAGATACGCCCCCCCCCCCCCGTCCCGATGGAGGGGCCGGAAGGGGTGGGGGGGCACTGTGCTGTCTGGCAAGGAGACATTAAAGTACTGCAGCGAGGACAAAAACTGTAGCGTAGGAACGTGTGAACGGCGAGCATGGCGGCTTTAATTGCTGCTTGAGTTGCGTGTTGCGTGTAAAAGCCCAGGCGTGCAGAGTAATCGGTGCTGGGACAGTCGTGTTGTTTACTTCGTCCCTTCTGTCAGAGACAAATCATTTCAGAGACGCAAGTGTCTCTCGTGTAAGTTGTAGTCAGTGTAAATAATATCAAACCATATGGTGTATGAGCTTAAAAGGGGGGATAGTTAAACTCAGGGGCATCACACATTTCTATAGCTACACCAAAGTGTGTAGGATGGTTTCCTTCCCCCAAAGCACCACTGGAGATGGAAGGACGTTTAAACGGGAGGTGATGTGGTGTGGCAGAGCAGATTTGGCGTGCGGTTCATTGACAGGCAGCGTCTGCAACTGTCACCTGTCACTCGGGCGCTTTCCACTCCGGGCCGTCCACGGGCCAGTTGTCTCCAGTGTGGAGCCCGTGTGTCCCAACGCCGCCGTGTCCCTGTCGTCTCCAGCGTGGGGCCCGTGTGTCTGGTAGACTATCGCACTGAGCTTGGGAATGTTCATTAACACAGCTCCTCCCCCTCCCCCGCCCTCCAAACTCCCTCACCCCTCCCCCGCCCTCCAAACTCCCCCTCCCCCCCCCCCAAACTCCCCCCCCCCCGCCCTCCCCCAACCTCCCCTCCCCGCCCCTCCAAACTCCCCCCCCCCCGCCCTCCACACTCCCCTCCCCCGCCCTCCAAACTCCCCCCCCCCGCCCTCCAACCTCCCCCTCCCCGCCCTCCAAACTCTCCCTCACCCCTCCCCCGCCCTCCAACCTCCCCCTCCCCCGCCCTCCAAACTCCCCCTCCCCCGCCCTCCAAACTCTCCCTCACCCCTCCCCCGCCCTCCAAACTCCCCCTCCCCCGCCCTCCAACCTCCCCCTCACCCCCCCCGCCCTCCAAACTCCCCCCCCCCCCCCTCCAACCTCCCCCCCCGCCCCCGCCCTCCAAACTCTCCCTCACCCCCCCCCCCCCGCCCTCCCCCCTCCCCCCCCCGCCCTCCAACCTCCCCCTCCCCCGCCCTCCAAACTCCCCCTCCCCCGCCCTCCAACAGGGTTCTCACCCACAGCGCCGTCGCCCCAGACAGTGGCAGGATTTCACCACGACTGCTGATCTTCCCCCACACAAACTCTACGTGGCTTAATGAAATATTGAGGAAAAGCGGCTTAAATGGCTTAACAGTAGAATGTGTGGCTGCCCGACGGAGAGAAGTCGGACCTCCCTCAGGTCAAGAGGATCTCAGCAAATAAACCTGATTGTTTTATACACGCCAGTGGTTCTCATGTTTCTCATGTGTTGAGTTCCAATTTTAGATTCGTCTTTGCTTCTGTGGTACCAAGATGTAAAACGTAAGCAGGAACACCTGCTACAACGTCTGCTCTCCAGTGGTGGCCAAAGGAGGATGGGGTCTCCTTTAGAGACTGGTCCTGCAATGGTTCCTTCCTTGTGACTAGTGGAGTTCTGCTGCTGGCGTCACTCATTACGGGTCTGGTCCTGGTTTCTGTAAAGCTGTCTGTGTTATAAATAAAATCGAACCGAATTGAACATCTGGCCTTCAATAATAGAAGCGTTTTATGTAAACACAGCTTGGGATAAATCCTCATAGTAAGTGAAACAGAAAGGTTTGCTGATAGAGATTAAAATGTAGACTGACAGTTTACATTTAGGATGAATGAGAAAACCGAAGATGAGCTGGAGGGTAAGACAAACTCCCCATTGAGAAATAGCAGTGCTTATGGGTTTCTCACAGGTTTCTCATGGGTTTCTCGTGGGTTTAGTTGTAATTTTAGATTTTTCATTCCTTTTGTGGTAGCAAGTTGTCACAAAGAGCTTAACATTTGGGGGGTAATTAGTGCTCACAGTGTTCCAGGAAGCGATGTAGAGTACTGACCTCAGCCAGCTATCTGGCTTCACTGGCCTCTTCCCTTAAGTAATTTAACGAATTCCCCTCAGTTTCACGTAATGGTCTTTGCGTTACCTGAAGCTCAGTTCAAGACCTAAAAAAAACGTGTTTTGGTTTGTGACCCTTGAGCTGCGACTAACTCTGGAAGACGAAAGAAATGCGGAGGTTTGTGTGAAGGTCAGTGGCTGGACATGCGTGAGCTGCTGCATGTGAACCTAATGAGAAATGCGACTTGTACGAGGTTCAGAAGCACTGAATGTAATGCTGTTTTACCCTCCTGCTATAGTGCTGAAGGCAGAGAAACACAACAACATTTGAGCAGATCATTTACAGGCACATTAGATGAAAGATATACCACCGCCGAAAATCAATCAGGGCAGTGTTGCATCTGAAATGAAGATGGTCTCATGTTGTTTTCCTGTGGAGAGTTTGCCCTGCACCCCCCGTGCGTGAATGGAGCCAAATAATAACACTAGTGCCAACAACACTTGCCTCACCATTGTTCTCAGACACGCTGTTATTGTGCACGTCATCCACTAACACCGTTCACAGCCGAATGAGTTCAGTCTGCTTTAACTAGTAGTGCGATCATGGTATGACCTCTGACCCGTCCACTCCCAGCAACCATGCCCCCAAGCAGCAGGGCAGGGGCCCTTCCGCCAGGCTTGGCAGGGTTGGGTTAGGGGTTAGGGGTTAGGGGTTGGGTTTAGGGTTAGGGTTAGGGGTTAGAGGTTAGGGTTAGGGTTAGGTTTAGGGTTTAGGGTTAGTAAGGCTCTGATCTTTGGCTTCAGCTGCCAGGGGACAAGTGCGTGTCAGCAAAACCGAGGCTGAATATGGCCAATGGAAATGGCTCTTTGGGGTTTCAAAATTGTCTCTTCATTTAATATGTGGCCCGATAGTGGCTGATATTAATATGATAATAGCTCAATTATCATACAATTATCATATATATTATATTTAAATCATATATTTTAGTGTATTACACTGCAAAGTGGTCTGTCATTTTGCGAATAAGCATTAAACAGACAAGAATGGGCATAGTTTAATATGGCTTGGGAATATATTCATAATATGCAAAATCTTTGTCTGCCTCTGTCTGTGGAGCCAGATATCTATAGCAAGAGTGGACTCTACTCTAATTTACATTTATGAGTTAAACATGACAGTAAACAGTAATTTGATATTGAATTTTGCATTTAAATAATCAAATCTTTTCTTTTTTGCATTCTTAGTTGGCAGCATAATTTGTCATAAAAACATTAAAAATACATTGTTGACTTCAGCTTGGTGGGCTGATGTGTTAAATAAATGCAGAACTTCCTCGTTTCTTTCTTTAAAAGCTGAACACTTTCATCTGACTCTGATGTTAACAGGGACAACAGACTCATCTGCCTTGTTCTCTTCCCCTCATGTGAGACCCCTCAGCTCAGAAACCACAAAACGAAGGTTTCTGTTTTTACAAATATTCCTCTTGCTTTGACCCCCCCCCCTTGTCCTGAGGACATATATATGTTTTAGTTTTAATGTAAATGTCCACAGAGAACTATTATTGTCGCGTATGAATAAAGTCCTAGAGCTTTTTGGGAATGTCAGATGTCAATGCTGATGAATAAGATTTCTTTCTCTGAGGCCTCCAGAGGTTCATCTGTGGTTGGTCTTCTCATCTTCCGTGGCTGCATTCTGAGGGCTTCTGCCTCTGTTTACCTCAGCCTGCTTGGTTCTGAATGGCTTCGGTGAAATTTGTTTATCTAGAAATTTTCATTCTTTCTTCTTCTAGGGTTGTTGAGTCTCCCTCACATTTCTGCTGGCGTGTTTTACTAGAACCCTTCCATTATTGTTAAGTCATACGGCCTCTTTCATGAAGGTTTCATAAAGAATGTTGTGAAATGGAGTGTCCTGAGAAGCCCTGTGTTAGGTGTTCTACTCTGAGGTAAAGTGCATATACATATAGCTGGCACATATAGCTGGTACATATAGCTGGCACATATAGCTGGCACATATAGCTGGCACATATAGCTGGTACATATAGCTGGTACATATAGCTGGCACATATAGCTGGCACATATAGCTGGCACATATAGCTGGCACATATAGCTGGCACATATAGCTGGTACATATAGCTGGCACATATAGCTGGCACATATAGCTGGTACATATAGCTGGCACATATACATATAGCTGGCACATATAGCTGGTACATATAGCTGGCACATATAGCTGGTACATATAGCTGGTACATATAGCTGGCACATATAGCATTTAGAGGTGCGATGTAAATGTATGTTTCTTTCTTTCTTTCTTATCAGTTTTCTAGCTTCCTCTTCAGTTTTCAGCAAAGGTACAATAAACAACTGAGCAGTGATCGTCCTATTTCATACTCAAACGCACATCTCATCTTGTCCTGTACGAACAGTCTAAAGGTTACACCGTCACACCATCACACCGCCACACCGTCACACCGCCACACCGCCACGTCAGCGTGCTGTCTGGCCTCCTTGGGTCACATTAACAGTATTTCCATTAGGCGTCTGGCCAACCTGGGAGGGGCTTCCTGGGACAGGAAGCAGAGTGATGATCAGTGACAGTGCAGCAGGATAATGGCGCCAGAAACACAGCCATCTGCTCCGTCTCCACACACATCCCTGTGTGCTGCTTGCAGTCTCCCCTGAAAACTGCGGATCTGTACAGTCTGTCTGGCCTGTCGTTCCCTTAATCCCTGATGCTGCTGCTGCTGTTTCCCTATGGCCCCAATTCACCGGGGGACAGGAAGGAAAACGCCCCCCCCCCCAACTCTCTCTCACACACACACACACACACACACACACACACACACTTTAGATAGCTATAGCCTCTGAGCGAGCTCACCATCTAGTCTCTGCCGGGTGGCAGTGGGACATGCAGATATTGGACAGGTGGGCTGAGCAATGAAGTATCGATTTAAGATGGACTTAACAAGGACAGATAAAGAAAAGCCTTTTTTGTCTAGCACGCTGAGCGTGTCTGCAGAGGAATGTGTGCGTCCGTTCGCCAATACGCAAGTGTTTGACAATCACTGCCTACACGGTCAGAACCGAATGAATTACAAAGCAAAGCTCAACTTCTAAAATGGCTGAAGTTTTATTCGTTTTTTTTGTTTTGCTGGTTTGAAAACCCCACCGTCTCCTGGCAGGCCGAGTGCTCGTTGTGCTTAGGTCACCGTTTATCCCCTGCCACGTAGATGACGTCAGATTAAACGTGAGAGTCGATTCTTAAGGCCCATCTCATTAAAGGCAGGAAGCAGGGCGAGTGGCAGATGATGGGTGTTAATTACGCTCGCTTTCGTTCTGGGTTGCTGTTCGGGGTGTGTGTGTGTGTGTGTGTGTGTGTGTGTGTGTAGGCAGGACTGCGGACCCTGTAGCTGCAGAAAGTCCTCACCAGTGATTCGCTGTCAGAGGGTTCGGGACCTTGCGGGGGCAATATGACATTCTCCAGCCTCCCCCTGATGGCGAGGTTCTCTGACAGAGGAGCCACCCTGCTCCCTGGGTGGTGCTGTGTCTGGGGGTTCCGCAGGTCCTCCACCTCTGACTACGCCTCAGGCAGCGTTCGCCACGGCTATCTGTGTGCGCCATGTTCTTGATTTTAATGCATCCCTTGGTGCTGAAGTCCAGATCGCAGGTGGCTTCTGCAGTTAGATGCTACACTTCTGCTCTTGCTAAGCCATCGATTCTATAGCTGCTAACAATCTTAACATTTGTGGCTATGTGATACTGTTACAGTTGTTGGCCAGATTTTCATTTTCAGCCAAAACGTTTCAGCAGGGACTTTTGAAGGAACTGCTTTAGGAGACATATAAGTAAGTTCTGTACCCTTATGAGATTTCTATCCGAGTTTGCATTAAATGCAAAGATGAACATTTTCTCCCTGCGTGTTAGAGTGATGGAGGACGCCGAGAGTCCCAGGCTTCTGTTCGGGGCACTCGTTACCCTTTGCCATTTCAGTTCATTTTTTTCCCAGAATGCCTGCTGGAGCACATGAATATTAAACACAGTGCTTGTTTGGCTGCTGGCTGCGTGGGGGCGCTGGGCTCGTGAGGCTCCAGGAGTCCACAGCACGTGTCTCCTCCGTGCGGCTGCTCACTTACTCCTGCGGTGGCTTTGGTCCACTGATGCAGTGCTGGTGTCTCTCGGCTTTAAAGGGAATAAATCCTACAAGCACAAGACTGCAGTAAGTGCAGAGGTCACAGAGGTCACAGAGGTGCAGAGCAGAGCTCTCCTGAACTTCAGCTGGACTTCTGTGCGTAGCAGGTGCCAGAGAGATGTTCCTCACAGTTCCTCCTTCTGCTGCTCTGGTGTGAGAGCTTTGGTCGTTGGGCTGATTTAATAGTCAGTCATATTCGCACTGAATGTGTAGCAGATATCAGAATGTTTGTTCTGGTGTCTGGAAGTTCTTAAGGTCACATTGCTACACACAAAGCTTCTGTTTACAGCAACCGCAAGTCCAAACGGTCCAAACTGTGTGTGACGTCAGGTGGTTCAGTCACGCTGAGATGGACGTCTGCTCCGCCCCACCCAGACCTCCGTCCTTCTCGTGGAAATAATGTCAGCCTCATTCATTGTTCTTCCAGTCACCTCATTCCCCTCAGCGTCCGGCCACTTGAGTTCCAGATATCTAGTTTGTTGCCTCCATGTCTTGGTGCCGTAGGTGCCCAACAGCAGGGCCTTTCTGGCTGCAGCCTGCAGGCCTCCCCCTTCCCGTGCGTGTGCAGCCCAAGCTGGTTGGCCTTAATGAGCCGCCTCTTCATCTCCTCATTTGCATCTGATTACGTTGCACCACCATCTCTGATTTGTCACATTGCTCCTCTTTTAATTCCTTTTTAGTGAAATCTGCTGGAGATTTTGGCAACATTGAACAATTATGTTGATATTTGTTTTACATCTTCGAGCAAAGCTGTTCCGTTGTGGGATGTTTATTGCAGTTGGAAATTTGACAGTGATTTAAGATGCTGAGAGGAAGCTAGTCAGACATTAATCATATGGCAAGCCATGTTTGAGTCTGCATATGCAACTAAGGCAAATTAGCTTTCTGCATGAGACATAAATGGGCTTTATGTATTCCAGAGGCTGCAAATTGTGTCTGCTTAATTTGAATTCTTAATTTTAATAGCATTTTATATTACCTTTCTGCAATATCATATTTTGATTAGTTTTATCCAATGTTCAGCTTGCATGCTACAACAAAGATGTTAAAACTCATCTGGGCGTGCTCATAAGTGATTGGGAGGGTTAGTCCATTCTCATCTCCAGCAATCCCAACTCTCCTACCCTGTCTGAGGATTACACTCACCTCGTATCTGTTCACAAAATCTCATCAAAAAAAGAGAAATCCATTTGTTAATGACTTGGTCTGGGGCAGAGGCGCTGACTACCTAAAGCTCTTATTGTCAATTAGGCAACTGATTGTTTTGTGGTGCAGGACTTTGGCGATTACCGAGCTATTGAGATCAGAGCTGTGTCTGTGCAGAAGGTTGTCCTGGAGCTCCACTCCGCTGATAGTTATTGTCTCCTGCACTGCTGTACATTTTCACCTTGATGCTGTGACGTTTCCGGCATATTTCAGCCTAGCAGCCCTAACCTGGTTTTGTTGGGTGCTGCTGGCAGAACACAGCGAATCTCACAGCCAGTGCAGATCTAGATGGGATTAAAGGAGCTGGGATTCCACTCTTCTCTCAGAAAGCTGTGTAATTAAACATGTATGGATGCTTGATGAGAAGGAGAATTCCCCGCTCTCTCAAACAGACAAATATCTCAAATATTGCAAATAACTTTTTTTCCATTTGCACCGGAAAAATGTGCAGTACTGAGTCCAAAGAACATTGTGAAGGGAGCAGGGGGACTTGGAAGGTCGCATTTCTGATTTCTCAGCGATCTCTCAAAGATCTTTCAATGCATCATTTCACAGAGGCAGAAGAATTCATTAGTTTTATGAGCTGCGTTTCGTATTTCACAGAGCCTGAAGTAGTTGCTCAGTCTTGCCATTGGGTCATAGTAAGACCACCAGGAAATTAGTCATGCTTCACCCCCCCGGGCCCCAACCCCCCCGCACCCCCCACGTAACCCCCCCACGTACCCCTGCGTTTTTGGTCTTGGCTTATTAGTCACAGGTGACTATTGAGTCTCTGCTCAATTACAGCACGCTTGCAGTTGTTCATGCTTTGATCCTTGTCCGCTAAAAGAGACTTGGTCTGAAAGGAAGTATTTCAAAAGAAACTTTTGTCATGTTGAAAGTGTATATCAAAGAGTCCATCAGTCCAGCGGAGAGTTCAGACTTTCTTCTGTCACGCTGCTGCTCTTCACATTTTTCATGATTGGAAATGGTCGCAGAAATCTAATCTTCTTTTTCTCCTCAAGACGCCTGCAGATTGTTCAGGTCTAATAATGAGAGGACGGGCGGATGTTTCAGCTGAACATCACGCATGCTTTGCATAGTGACTCCAAAAACATGAGCTATAACTGTAATTATCTACATCCTCCCGCACTCGTGTCACCTCAGTTTGCAGACCCCTACAGGATAATTAACTGCTCTATTTTAGCTACTCTCAAAAGAATCTATTGGTACCAAAAATCTTTTTTCTCGTCTGTCATTGTCAGGCACAGCTATTATTTGACATTATGAATAACTGCGGACTTAGAAGAGACAGATGAGAAACAGAGAGAGATGGCGTCTCAGTGGCACTGAATGGCCCAAGCGCTCTCTTGTAGACGGGGGGGTGATACCAGACACAAAGCCCACACAGTCAGCATGAGATCTGTATGTTTTACCCTGTATGTCTCATTTCTGCTGCGTCCTGGCAACACCAACCGCAAGCTGCCGTCCAGATGAGGTCTTTCCCACGCACGACCACCACTGACGGAGGTCCGTTCCTCTTCTGTGGATGCTACCCTGTTGCAGATGCAGAATTCTCTCTCCTTCTTTTCCTTAGGCAGCCCTGTGGAAAGCCAGTAGATCTCGGTTTCTCCGTTGCTCTGATTCAGGCGTGTTAACCTCCGTGATCTAGCTCGACACCCACCAAACACTTTGGCACCAAAAGGCGTGTTGCGCTATGCAGTTCATTAACATTTATAAACAGTACAGCTGGTCTCCAAAGTGAGAAATAACAAATATGTGTACTCGTGTTTACTGCTCCGTATCAGTTCAGCAGTGCGGTAGAAAGTTGAACCCAGATCAGATCTGGGTTTGCGTATCAGGACCGTTGCTTTGCTTTGAGTTCAACTTAATTGCATTGTAACGTGACATAAATGGATTAAGATGGTGCTTATTGTGGTTTGAAAATGAAATCCATCATAGCTACGTTTTATTTTCTAGTTGAACTGCTGCCTGAACAATTAGCATCAAATGCAATGTGATTACATAACCTCTAAAAGGTGATTCAAGAACATTTGTCTTATCAGAAAGTCTTTATTGCTTTATATGAGTTGTCTGTCTCGTGCGTGTGGTAAGTGTATCGGCATGGACGTGTACCGGGATAATGGACTCCAGTGGCCAGAGGACCGTGAGATGGCTGTGATTCTGCAGCGGGTGGGCGGGGCCTCCCGGGTGAAACCGAACGGCGTCGTTCTGCCAACGCCGCGTCCCTTTCAGCCACCGCACTCTCCGCCCCGCTCTCCGCCCGCCTCTCCGCCCGCCTCTCCGCCCGCCCACTCCGACACCCCGGTGCCGCCGGTCCCTCCACCACGAGCCACTCAGCGACCGGCGCGGCGCGGCGGGGAAGCTCGTCCCGGCCGTTCCGCCGCCACGGACTCGGATGCCGTTCGATTTTTCCATAAACAGTGTCAAGCTGAGATCGTCTCAGTCATCATTTAAGGCACTTTGTGTGGCTCTCGCAGGTTGGATTCTGACCTTTACACAGAGGTTGGGCAATTTGCCCACTGAAAGAAAGACTGACCTTTTTAGGTACTTAGTCTCAGCAGGCTGTCAATTAGCTCCAGCCAAAGCACAGACTGCGGTTAAAGCTGAGCTGTGGGAGCCCAGGGGCCTCCCTTACCTTCTTTACCTTCCTGGAATAATGAATTTTTTTTTTTGCATGCAGGAAATTGTGGACTTTAGGAAACTTTCTGAGAGCGTAGGAAATGTATCTCTTTGAACTGGATTAATAAAGCAGATTCAGCTGTGTGCAGCTGTGATCATCGTACGGCTGAAGTCGGAGGCGACGGACTGGTGTGGATCCCCATACATCATACTGCGTTCTTATTCTTTCAGATGAAAAGGAGACTTGTGTTTGTGTCAGACTGCTGACGCGATGGTGCTTTTCACATTTCACTCGCCTTTGTTCTGCTGTGCTGTATAAGGAACCGTCTGTGAATGTCAATCACTTCACTGATTCGCATGTGGCTTTCAGAAAATCTCTAAAAGTTTGGGTATTTCAAATTCTTCTTTTGTCCTTGTTGCTTAAGTGTAATTATGTTTGGCTTTCACAAGCAGCCTAGACAAGAAAATAAACAAAAAAATTATTTGATTTGTGGCAGTGACTTTTTTTGCTTTATCTGGTTTGTTTATTTGGGTTTTGTTTACTTTACTCCGGCCTGCCACTCTGTTGACAGTGACAGCGCATAAACAGAAAGTTGCCTTAGTGGGAGTTTAAAAGGGAACGTTGTCACAATCCACCGTACGCTGGTTTAGCTGCTGTTGTTCTTTAACTTCGGCCTGTTCCATCGCAGATGAATGTGTCTAGCTCAGTATGCGCGAAAACCCCAAATTTTGCATATGAAATACTGAACTGCATTTAAATTAAGAGACAGGTCGTGCTCCTGTAGGCTAGAACTGTGGTACGGCAGGCTTGAGTTCACGTTTGGCATTGCGAGCGTAGCACACACCTTCAGCACGCACAGCCCGGGGCTGCTCTGCTAGGCCAGGCCGGTTAGCACGCCGCTACCTGGCTAGCCCTGTCCGCCGCAGTTCAGCATGTCTAGCTGCTCTGGTTAGTTTTGCATATTCCACCATCACATCTCTCGCAGATGCTCTCATATGGCCTCAAGATCACTGTCACCGATATCAGGCCGAATTACGGGAAATGGCAGGAACCCGTCGTATTTGTCTGAAGCGCGCCGTAATTACTCCTCTCCTCTCCACTGCTGCTTCCTCTGCAGCGTTAACTGGCCACGGCATCAATCTTGCGGCAGCTCGATCGCAAGTTGCGCGAGAAGCCAGTGGATATGGAAATGCGCAACGTCGGGAGCGACTGCCAAACATGGGGCCGCAGTGATCTAAATGAGTAGCGCAGACTGTTCTCACACACACAGGCCCTCCAGCACGCCGCCGACGGCTTTGCCAAATGAGGCAATCTGCTCCAGCGATATTCATTATCATTCTCACGAAGCACGCTAACACGACTCCCGAAGTTTCTGAGTTTTGGACTCAAAAGAAACTTGCAAGGAGATGCTGTGTAGGTCCTAGAAGGTTTGTATTATGTTCTCCTTTTGTAAAGCCACCGATGATGACCCCAGACGAGGTGTGGAATCATTTGGAATGAGCGTTTGTATTTAACAGGAGAAAGTATTTGTAAATGTTCAGTGTTTAATTAACATTGCTTTCATTTTCTGCAGTCAAACATCTGTGTGGGTAATTGCTTGGCTGATTTCATAGCGTCTCCCTGAGGTGCCGCTCTCAGTTAATGCATGAACCTGTGCAATAACAGCGCTACTTAATTGCTGGAATGATGATTATGTAGACCATGCGAGCTGATGGGAGTAGATACCAGGGGGGTAAAGTTGAAAAAGTGAGATGTTGTTGCATTCTTTGAGAAAAGGGCCATCAGTGTGTGTATGTAGCTGTGTGTGTGTGTGTGCATGTAGCTGTGTGTGTGTGTGTGTGTGTAACAATTAAAAAACATGCTACTTTGTTGAGTGTGTGTGTGTGGGTGTGTATGCAGCAAATCTCCAGCACTGAATTAACACCTACGGTGTTTGTGTCCAGCTGGTCATGTCTGTAGGTGTTAATTCAACATTTTCATTAACAGGGTTCTGCCATGCGTGTCATGAAGAGCAGTGCAGAATGGGACATTTCTGTCTCCGTGGGGGACACACATGGGGACACCTCATACGCTGCACAACTGGGAGTGTTTATCTGACACCAGTCACGTCGCCACGTTCACGTGCGGCTTCACGTGTGTCTGGGTAGCCAAATAGCCTCCTGCTATATATGTGGGCAGCAGCTCAGGCCATCAGCTACTTACCAGCATCATTTATATGGTGTCATCAATTGTTACAGTGTGTCTGTGTTTGCGTCTAGGGTTACAAATCATCTGTACTTAAGCAAAGCAGCTCAGCTGTTGGACCATGATGTCATGACCCACCCTGAGTGAGCATGACGAACACAAACGCCACCACAGGTGCCTTCAAATCGTCAGGATCCCATGTGCTTAAAACAGATTGTTGAATTGCGCACTCTCTTGTATGTTGCGTGTTGTATGTTTTGCTCACTCTCTTGTATGTTGCGTGTTGTATGTTTTGCGCACTCTCTTGTATGTTGCGTGTTGTATGTTTTGCTCACTCTCTTGTATGTTGCGTGTTGTATGTTTTGCTCACTCTCTTGTATGTTGCGTGTTGTATGTTTTGCTCACTCTCTTGTATGTTGCGTGTTGTATGTTTTGCGCACTCTCTTGTATGTGTTGTGTTGTATGTTTTGCGCACTCTCTTGTATGTTGCGTGTTGTATGTTTTGCGCACTCTCTTGTATGTTGCGTGTTGTATGTTTTGCGCACTCTCTTGTATGTTGCGTGTTGTATATTTTAAGCACTCTCTTGTCTGTATGTTGCGTGTTGTATGTTTTGCTCACTCTCTTGTATGTTGCGTGTTGTATGTTTTGCTCACTCTCTTGTATGTTGCGTGTTGTATGTTTTGCGCACTCTCTTGTATGTTGCGTGTTGTATGTTTTGCTCACTCTCTTGTATGTTGCGTGTTGTATGTTTTGCGCACTCTCTTGTATGTTGCGTGTTGTATGTTTTGCTCACTCTCTTGTATGTTGCGTGTTGTATGTTTTGCACTCTCAACACTCTGTGTTCGTAATCCCTCTCTGAGGCTGGAGTGTCCCGCCACGTCCCACCACGTCCCGCCACGCTTTGTGGGTCAGCGGTGTGGTTAATTCTACTGCCACTGCGCCAAGTAAGGAAAGAGCAGAGAGAGTAAAAGTTCTGCTTGACGTGGTGCAGACGGAGGTGTCAGGTTTGATTTATTAAGTGCAGCTCCTTCCCTGACTGCTGGTTACTTGTCAGGCTCAACAAAATGGATGAGGCGCGCGGCTCGCCGCATTGTGATTGGCTGTATCCCAGACTGGGGGATAAAGTGCCCATCTTCATATAATATCGTGTTTGGGGTGAATTCGGTTTGTGCGTCCAGGGGGAAGGCCTCTCGTCTGCCCGGCGCTCCACACCTTGTGTTCCTCAGTGACCCCATCACTACTCCTGTCTTGCCTGCGTGAGCCGCTCGGGCGGAGATGATATTAGCGTCGTGTCACTGCTGCTGGAAACCCGCCTGTCGCGTGATCCTTCTGGCACTTGGAAACCCCAGACATCCACCCGGCCTCCCTATCACAACAAGGCTTCTTAATGAGCGTGCGAAGAACCGGAAATTTGTTTCAAACGTATTATCTGAATAGCGCTTTGAAACCGGAGGGAATTCTAATGTTCTCTTCCTCAGAGCCTCCCGAAGCCTCTCGGTAGAATATAGAGGTTGTGCCTCTTGCAAACACAGCAAAAGCACAATTAGCCGTAATGGTGCCATAAAAAAGCCTGTATGTTTGGCTGTGAGCTGAAGGAGTTTCCCTGTGCGCGGAGGCCCACGTGGGATGTGCGTTCGATCTGAAGATGTCAGCTGTGACTGGCTGGTGACACTTAACCGGGCTGACGTTCCCTCTGGCCTTTGGGTTATTCTGACATTGTTCGCTCACATTTAAGACATTAATGTCTCATTCATCATTTTATTCTCTCAAGCTGCAGAGCCATCGTGTGCTTTGCTCTAGATATTGGAAACGATTAGCCGCAGAGCAAAATATTGATTTCTTACATGTCTAATTATAACACACAACTCTGCTGGGATGGAATCTTAAGTAATTGAAGAACTTCAGCGTAAACATTGAAAGGCCAGACATACAGCAAAAACATGTTTATATGGCAGGAGCTTGACAAACGAAGAAATTAGAAATGAATTAAACTCGGTAATATTTAACTGTCATTTTTCCAGCACAGACAGGTCCGTCCAATCAATATTTAATGTATATTTATGGTGTCGTGCCCTGAATGCATTATTCCCCTCCGCTCATCGATCTGCCGCGTCGACACCCGACTCTCGGACGCTGAAGCGTTCTCTCGCCCGTTGCCAACTGTGGGCTCATGTAATAGTGATGGAGGATGTAAATCAGGGTCATCAATATTGATTTGCATGTTACTTACACCTCCGCTGTGAGACGTGGGCCCCCAGGCTTATGAGCGGGAGATGTATTGCGTGTGACAAAGGCGGGGGGGGGGAATACCGCTTATCCTAAAATATTCAGACGTGTATTGACGTGTGCATGCTTTTTTTATTTCTTCACAGGCAGGAAGTGGAGTTGGAAGCTAGCATATCATTACATGAAAGGATGTGAGGGGTTACGGTGGCGAAATGGCTGCGAATTTGAGCTTTAGATGACAAAACAAACAAACGCAGATCTACATCTATTTTTTAAACGTGACTTTGCATGTGCCTCATACGACTGCGTTTCTTCAAATGTCCCAAAGAAGACGTAACACTCTAGATCTTCCAACGAAAGCAGTTTATGCCAGACTTCTATTGATTTGTGTTATTCCACCCAGCAGCCAATAACTTGTGTTATTTAGCTCCCTGCAGTTGCCATCTATATAGTGTCTGTCACTGGTGGCAGCTGAATCGCACACTGCAATTCATTTGTGATTTGGAAGACTCCTGCCAGGGGAACGGAGCTCGTCATCCACTTAAACTCAGGCTCGTTTCTCACATCTTGCGTACACTGTTTTAGAGTCTTTGTGGGGAGAAAAATGGGAGTGTGGTGGACGAGAGAGACGTGGGGAAAGTGGAGGGGGGAGAAATCGATGCGGTTCAGACAGGGCGGGGAATGAGGAGAGGGACAGCCCGCTGCAGTCGTTTAGAGCACCTCCGCGCTCGCGTGGGCTCCTGGGTGCTGCTGGCCGGACCTCAGCAAACACGGTTCCCGCCACACACCCCCTATGGCGCCGTAGCAGAAAGCACAGGCGAACGCCGACCCCGCAGGGCCGCGCTCTGAAGAACTCTTCGTTCTTGCAGGATTGTTTGGGATCCGACACGCTAAGGTCAACGCGTGAACGGGAGATCCAAAGCAAACGTTTGGCAGTGCCAGATGTGTGTATCGCACACACCACACCAGCCCACACACAAGGCCTGGTCTCCCTCTCTAGGCCTGTCTTCAGAAGCCAGCGCATCTCAGCACTTCACAGAACGTGAGTGTTAAGGACCATGTGGGTGGGCCGAGGATATGCCTGTAAACCGGCGACACGCTCAAGCTATTTTAACTGATTGCCTTCCCAGTGTGCCTACCTTGCTTCTCTCTTCCGCAGGCTCAGATCTCTTGAGGCAGCCCAGCGATTTTAGCTTCCATGAGCATATTACACAGCGGGTGATTTAGCTGTCCGCTCTCTCCAACGTAATTACGCTCTCCTACATTTAAAGGAGCTATTGAAACCTGGGCTGGAAAAGAAAGCAGAATGTGAAGCTGTTTTTGCAGAGCAGGTCTGTGATGGTTAAGTGGCCTTACGTTAAAGATCAGCTCCATGTCCCCCAGTTACAGAATCTCCATGAAACCTCGTGCTTTAATTACGGTGCAGGGCCAAAGCGTACACTGGGCAAAGTGAGCGTGCTCAGACCTGCACTTTTACAAATCACTTCCTCTCTGTTATAGAACTAAAATCAGTTTCAACTTTTTTTTGCGTTCCCCAATCTGAAGTATTGTTTTAGGTGATCTTTTGCTATATGGCTTAACTCTTCGATGAGAGAGGGGTGATTATTTTGGGATAATTACGATCTGTCTGGCTGGCATTATCCACCACAACATCAGAAGAAAGCTTCAAGAGAATTGCAGCAATTTGCGCAATCTTCCACTTCAAATCTCCCACTTCTCGTTTTGCATATGAAAAGATGTTGCGCTAGCCGTGACTTAACGCGCCACTGTTGTGTGTGTGTGTGTGTGTGTGTGGTTAACTGGGTCTGGGTCAACACAATCACACCGGTGTGCAAACGTGACTGCACTTTTCAGGAACAACAACATCGACGTCGATCTGTGTGTAATTTCCATGTTTGGTTTTCTGCGCTGCAGTCTGGACACTTTTAACTGAATTGCAGCTGTTTCTCGCAGCACAATTCCATCAGCTGCAGCGCGTCCGTCTCCCAAGCTCAGGCCCCTCCCCCCCCCCAGCTCCGCCCCTCCCAGCTTCTCCTGCCCTCGCCGCTCCTCGTGAGGGGGATCTAGGAGAACCGTCTTCCTGTTGAGCTCCCCAGGCAGAGGGCAGGGCGGCCATGGTGGGTATGCGTGGCAGCTGATGTCACCTCGGGGCCTGGAGTATCTCCCCCTCGACTCTGACCCAGCGGCGTATGGAAATGAGTGAGCGGAGCTTTGCAAAGCGCTTTCAGGTGAGCATCAGTTACCTGTCAGACAGTTAGGTGTTACTATGCAGTGTGCAACCTTTGGTTAGAAGGTTATCAGGAGTTACATACACATTGCGTATGTGCACGTTTACATACTCGCACACACGTGTGCGATTGCACATACAATTTTGCCCAGACATCCTGAACCCTTTGAAATGTCCTCTAGCTCACTGCAAATGTGGGCAGAGACGATATTTCAGTTCAATTTCGATGACGTTTTGACATCGGCAAAGGTTTGACAAACCCAGCAGTGTATTTCACACCTGGAGGAGCGTACCTGTGGTCGACGGATGTTTTCTGAAAGGCACGGACCCCTCGTACACAGTTGTACTGCAGCGGACCTTGGAGCTTACGCTGACGAGATGACATGGTGATGTGGACTTATTCCTGTTCCTACTGAAGCAATTACTTGTGAGTTATTGAAGTAGAAATTTTAAAAAGTCATACTGCCTCAGAAGTATGCCATCCAAATTTGCATAGTTCTCAGATGGATACCACACTAGAAAACCCAGATAGTGGAATGGAGGTTCAGAATATTTGGTGCAGTATTTCCCCGCGTAAAATGTAGCAGTAATTAAGAAAAACACAGAAGGGTGTAGGAGAGCACTGGGGAAAACTCGGCTCCGTTAACTTTCACGTCCAGGCCACCAATCCTAAACCCCGATTTTCGTCCTTGTCGTTGACAAACAAAAGTAGCAGGAGCTTCGCACAGTCGGCCAAATGCGTTTGTGTGTGTGTGTGTGTGTGTGTGTGTGTTGAAGGCAGCAGCAGGAGGCAGTGGCAGAAGTGCGGCTGCTAATGAAAAAACGCACTGAAGCGGGTTAAACGAACAGGAACGGCAGCCAGAGCTCGTTTGATTGGCTAGCGGGGAGCTCCATAGCAGTGGCTCTCACTGCCTCCTCATTTGCATATGATGCACTTAATAAGAGTCTCTCCCCAGAATGTAGATTACTGCACAAACAAAAGTGGAGGAAAGTGCTGTGTTTGCCAGGCCTGCTGAAGGTCTGGCCAGCTCTAATTTCTCCCAGCATTCCTTTCAGCTCTTCGTCCTGCCAGACCCCCTCCGTTGTTTAACCAGAATATCCCTTCACTTCCGAGATACTTTCCAGCTGGGTTTCAGAAGGTTTTTAATCGTGGTCTTTATCGGCAGGGTGCTCGCGGGTTATCGGGAAAGTGCAGATGGACCTGGTTCATTATGCCGGTCTTTAATTACGTCCGGATGGCAGATCGGGGAGCGAGACGCTGGAGATCGTGCAGGTGCGCGTGCTGCTCCGTGCCGATGAAGGACGGCTGTGCAGGGAGAGGGTGTGAGGACCGCACGCGCTGCTGGGATCCGCTTCTGACTCCAGAGAGCTCGCCGGGAGAATCCGATGCGGCTCCTGTGATGGGTTGGGTGGTTCTCCTAGTGGGAAGGAGGCCTCCCAGGTAATGGCGTTCCCAGGTGGCTGGCGAGAGCACACAGCTGAGCGTCTACTAATGCACACGGCACAGGTGCCATGCTAACAACACTGCTGTTATTTTTAAGCCGTATTCGCAGGGGAGAATTTTACTGTGACATGTCTATATGATGCCGCTTGGTGGAGGCGCACGGTAGTCTCCACAGCAGGTGGAAGACAGCGCTCCATCAGTGCTCCATCAGCGCTCCATCAGCGCTCCCGCTACTCACAAAAACCTCATTCGTAATCATTAACTACATTTGATGTCTTCTTGGAAGTGTGTTAATCCTAGGTACAGTACATTCCAACATGTCTTAAAGAAGATGTGAGAAGTGCTTTTAAATATTTCTAGCTGAAGGTGCAGAGTGTGGCAGGTGCTAGCGCAACGTTCTCGTGGAGATGTTCATTTGCACTTTGCTGTTGCCAACAGGAATTAGTGCACCATAATTACACTATAAATACACGGATCAATTATGTCTGCAAATCTGCATGGATAGCATATGCATACTAAAGTCGCCCATGTTAAATGAAGTCTTCTAACATTTTAGCTGAGGCAGCTGTCAAACGAATTCGGTAGTTAAATGAATGCAGGTTAAAATAAAATTGGCCTACAAAAGTTCACACTTTGTTCTGACACCTCACTGAGACTCTGTGTGACGCGCCCCCCCCCACCCCTCACCACCACCACCACCAGCAGCGCGTTGAGGGAGCTCGATTTTGACAGACGCCATCTCGTGTCCCAGGGCCAGGGACACTTAGAAGCTCTCCGCACCCAAGGAGCTCGGCGGAGGCAGCTCGGCCCGGCGAAGCGGCTCCGTAATGAGCGATGGCTGATGGAAGCGTGAGGGCCCTGTGACCCAGGCGTAGACAACCTCCCCCCCCAGCTGTGAGGGGGCTTACATGACCTCCCCCCAGTCAGCCGTCACGGTGAAGGCATGTGATGTCACACTGACGGACTCCTGACTGACAGGGTGGCACCATTTGTGCAGCTCCCTCCGTTTTCTTCCCTCTCTCCTCATTAAAACCAAAATGAGTGGGAGAGATCTCTGTCACTCATGCGGCACAGCCCCATGCGCATATATATAAACACTGCGGAAAATTCGGGACGGCTGGTGAGTGTGTGTGTGTGTCTGTGGGGGGGGGAACCATCCCTCACTCTCATCTGGAGGATTTGAGGCTTTTTGGTCCTCATTTCTTGCCGTTGACTTTGGGACATGTGGCAGGAGCGAGAGCCTTTTAGCTCAGGAGCCCCATCACCTCAGACACCACGTCTGTGCCACACCAGCATCCTGGTGGGCGGGTGCACAGCTGCGTATCGCATTGTTGATGTGAGCGGAGCTGACGGCGGCCGGTCCGCCTCCCGGGGCTAACCCTACGGCTCCGCCTCCCGGGGCTAACCCCACGGCTCCGCCTCCCGGGCCGACCCCCACGGCTCCGCCTCCCGGGCCGACCCCCACGGCTCCGCCTCCCGGGCCAGACCCCACGGCTCCGCCTCCCGTCTGGCTCCGCCTCCCGGCTGACCCCACGGCTCCGCCTCCCGGCCGGCTCCACGCAACGGATGCTGGCGAGATCTGGAGAGGCAACAGATGTGAATTGTCAGGCACTTTGTTAGCTCAGGGTCCCCATCTCCCCTGCACTCCCACCCTGACACACACCACAGTCTGTGAGGCTGGTGTGTCCGACGTGTCAACACAGCCTGCGCATCATTAGGTTGAATATCGCCTCCTTTTGCTGCTTTCCCTCATGGCGACTGGAAATGGCTGTACAGCAGACCCATAGTGGGACGCTGTGGTCCGCCTGGCGCTCAGCGCTACAGTGGAATCAGATGTGTGTCTGGGTGGAGAAGACCTTCCTCCATGCGCCGGAGACTCCCGGCGTCTCTGTGCCACCCCTCCCACAAAACTTCCTCCACTAATTGGCCATATAGCCAGCCTACAAATATTGACATAAACAGCCTTGTGTGTTGTAATTAACTGGAGAGGGGTTGGAGATGTTCTAATCCTCTTGACGGGAGACTTCTGGACCGGTCTGAGGCGCGGGTCACTGCTGAAGCGGATTTGGCTTGTGTGTGTGGGAGGAGGGGACCGGGTGGATGGGTGTGGGGGAGATGGATGCAGTCTCAGCAGGTGGTGCCAGGGAATCCAGCTGCGTAATCACAGCCGCCCCCCCTGGACCCGCGCCTGACATGCAGCCCGCACATGTCACACTCCGTGGAGTACTAATTTGAAAGTCGAGGTTAAGTGGCATGCAGCGCTTGCCCGGAGAGACGCTCACCCTCCCACACACACCGCGCTTGATAACGGCCAGAGTTCCACGAAGCTTTTTAACTGTGTTGTGCCTCTGCATGATACGGCGCAGGATTGTGTGAGCATAAAAGGCAGCTGAGTTGAGAGGTTTTATAATTATTTATAATTTTATTGATAATTGCGCTAGTATTTGAGTGCCTCTGGACATGCTTGTGCAAGGGTCGTAATCAGCTCAGGGAAAGTTGGTCGTAAAATGAAGGGTTAGCAAACGCCTGCTTGCTTTATTCAACTTTCTTTCGAATGTTCAGAAGGGTCACCATTTTGTGTTTGTGGATATTTAAGAAAGCGGATGAAGGATGGTCACACGTCATGGCTCCTGATCAGCTCTCCCAAAACACACATCTGTTGGACCACCCCCCTCTCTGGTACCACCCCCCTCTCTGGGAGAGGAGGGGACAGGACACTGGGAGAGGAGGGGACAGGACACTGGGAGGACAGGACACTGGGAGGAGGGGACAGGACACTGGGAGGAGGGGGCAGGACACTGGGAGGAGGGGACAGGACACTGGGAGGAGGGGGCAGGACACTGGGAGGAGGGGACAGGACACTGGGAGGAGGGGGCAGGACACTGGGAGGAGGGGACAGGACACTGGGAGGTGGGCAGGACACTGGGAGGAGGGGACAGGACACTGGGAGGAGGGGACAGGACACTGGGAGGAGGGGGGGCAGGACACTGGGAGGAGGGGGCAGGACACTGGGAGGAGGGGACAGGGTGTTTTTGCCCCATTTCTCTTTCTCCTTTTTTTTGCTCAAGCTGACAACACTCTGTGAATTAAGCGGCCTAATGGCTGTGGTTCCCCCCCTGTGGCCCCAGCTGCTGAGGTAATGCTAGACTTGCCGCCTTTGCTAGGATTCAGCTGTCTGTGAGGTGGGAGCCCTCGAGGGCTTGGCAGACAGGGGGTCCGCGCCCCTCCTGCTCCGGGCTGATGGAGCAGCTGCACGGAGCCGCCGGCCCACAGCCTGCCCTGCCTGCTGGGGCTGCAGGGGCTGCTGGGGCTGCTGGGGGCCGCGGGCGGCTGTGCCAACCTCAGCTTTCCTTTCTCACCACAGCGCCTGAGCAGGTGCATCCAAACAAAGGGAAAAAAGCAACAGCAAAAAAACACAACACACACAGACCAGCACAACACATTGGCACAGACACACACACACACACACACACACACACACACACACACACACACACACACACACACACACACACACACACACACACACACACACACACAAACAGACACACACAGACACACAACACAGACACACACACAGGCACACACAACATACACACACACAGGCACACACAACAGACACACACAACAGACACAAACACACACACACACAGGCACACACACAACAGGCACACACACACACAACAGGCACACACAACAGGCACACACACACACACACACACACACCACAGACACACACAACAGGCACACACACACAACAGACACACAACAGGCACACACAACAGGCAAACACACAGACACACACAACATGCACATATATACACACACAACACAGACATGGACAGGTTGTTTTTTTTTAAATCCCATAATCCATCTGGATGTAACACCAGCCTTCACGTCTGTTGGCAGCCACAGGATGTTAATTAGTGTTCTGGCACCGTTGACCCAAAATGGATGTGCTGAATTCCGAGCTAATCCCTGGAAAAGTTCAGCTTGACCTTCAAATCCCTCATATATCACAGGGTTTTGCTGGGCTGGTGCAGGAGACAAGCCCTTGCTAAAGTTCCAGTGGTCCACACCTTCGCTGACGGGTGACCTGCATACCTACGGCATTTCAACGCTCGCGGGCAAGCGTTTCAAATCGGCACTGTGTAGGTGTACATATTTCATAAGCACATAATTATAGTAAAATCGAAACGGGGAACAATTGAACAAGTTGTGTTTAATGAGGAAGGTGAGCGGAAGAGAGAGTGGGGGGTTCTGTGATGTGTACGGGGTCTATGTGTACGGGGTCTATGTGTACGGGGTCTATGTGTACGGGAAGCACCACTAATTAATAAGTCATTATCCAAGATGAATATGGAAAGCAAACAACTGCCACGTTTACTGCCTGTGTGGTGATTCAGTGCAGCCTCACACTCCCCCCCACAAATATTCAGTGCGTCCTCACACTCCCCCCCGCACACATTCAGTGCAGCCTCACACTCCCCCCCGCACACATTCAGTGCGTCCTCACACTCCCCCCCACACATATTCAGTGCAGCCTCACACTCCCCCCCGCACACATTCAGTGTGGCCACACACTCCCCTCCACACATATTCAGTGCATCCTCACACTCCCCCCCACACATATTCAGTGCAGCCTCACACTCCCCCCCGCACACATTCAGTGTGGCCACACACTCCCCTCCACACATATTCAGTGCATCCTCACACTCCCCCCCACACATATTCAGTGCAGCCTCACACTCCCCCCCGCACACATTCAGTGCAGCCTCACACTCCCCCCCACACATATTCAGTGCGTCCTCACACTCCCCCCCGCACACATTCAGTGCGGCCACACACTCCCCTCCACACACATTCAGTGTGTCCACACACTCCCCCCCACACACATTCAGGCCCTGGGTCTGCGTAACGAGGTGCGGGTGGTGTGAAAACTGCTGCGATGGCCATAACGATGAAAAGGGGGGGGTCTGTCAGCGGCTTCCTAAGGTAGAAGCTGACGGTGGTGCGTGGTGGATGAAGGGGCAGGGTGGTGTAGGAGCCAGAGTCGCCCACCGCCCTGTGATCTGGGAACCTGTTCGGAGGCACCGGGTTCAGTTCCCACTTTGCCTTTGAAGGTGTTTATATTCATCAAGAGCATATGAACTCTGTGCCGATGCGCGGCATTGCCTTAATTATGCTCCAGTGAGAGTAACACAACACGGACTTGCCCGCTCACGGTGATGAGAGCAGGGAAGGCATCGCCTGAGCCTCACGCTGGGCAGCGGGGCTGAGCAGATCACACTGGTGACCTTGGGGATGGGCGACCGCATTTCCCTTGGAAAGGGTCATGGGGGCTTCTTCACCTGCCCATCGAGTTCAGCTCGTCATTGGTCGCCAATAACACCTCTGCACAGTTCACTGCACCTACACCCTCCAGCCACATCACTAAAGCTGCGTTTTAGACGCTACAGTAGACGCCCTCGTCACCGGGCAGCGTGTCCCAGCTGTTGCTCGGCACAAAACACTCGCCTCTTTTATTTTTTAAACCATGTCTGAGCTCCTACTGAGCCACCCAGCGCCAGAACACAGAGGCCGCGCGGCCAGACCCAACCAAACATTGCTGCACTGTGTCTGTAAACTTCACCCTTGGGTGGTGTGGGGCTGGTGGTAAATATATTTCTTACTTATTCCTGATGTACCTTTGTCTAAATTACACCTCAGTTTCAAACAAATGCACTTGTAGCCATGGTGAGAGAGATGAAGCGTGGCCTCAAGGTCCAGGCCGTAAAACGAGAGTCTGTGGTCTGGCAGCCGTGACGGAGCTCCTGATTGGAGGATCTTCACAGGATCACCCACTTGATTCTCCTACTTGATGTCGCTGGCCAATACAATATACAAGAACTCTGTTAAACTAAAGATCTGTGTGTAGATCATTGTAGTTTCTAGATTACCCTAATAGGTCTAGATTATGTAGATCAAATATGTAGATCATAATATGTAGATTATGTAGATCAAATATGTAGATCATAATATGTAGATTATGTAGATCAAGAAAGAATAACGATAAATGATGTGAATGATCTGTATCTGATTCTGAGGTATTTAAATAGGTAAATATAAGATCATTCAGATGTCCAACCTGTCCACTAATGAGCTTCTAGTGTAAGATAGTTCCAGGGTTCCTGGTGCTGTTCACACAGAGAGAAGCAGAGACAGAACTTGTTACGTTGCCTGATAGCCGCAGGGAGGATTGACATAAACTTACGGAGACGGTGCGAATGTGCCAGGCAGCGTATGCTGTAGGGTTGTTCTTTTACTTCTGGTGCTTTTTACATATTCAGAAATCAGCAAAAATCTTCTTTTCTTACCTCAAAATATGCTGATTACAAAATTCATTCTTGGTCACATTGTTTTAGCCTAGTTCTCATTTAAAAAGCAAACTTTTCTTTTTATATCTAAATGTTATGAAAGCAACATTAAAACTCTATCATGATTTAGCTGAAATGCTTATATAGTGAAGAAAATTGTGTCCCGTTAACAGCAGGTATCTTAATATTGCCCAATGATGCAGTCATTATGCAAATGTGGAGCAATGAAATTGAAACTGCATTGAACTTCCAGGTTATTTGACTTGTGAGGCTGAGCTGCTCCGTATCTTCCTCCTCTGTCCCTCAACAACGTAACTGCCCCGGGGGCAGGACGGGGCGGTAGCAGGCGTGTAGCAGCAGGCCAGAGACGCCGTCTTCAGACGGAGACTGTGTGTGAGGTGGTGGTGTGAGGTGGGTGTGGGTGGTGGTGTGAGGTGGGAGTGTGAGGTGGTGTGAGGTGGGAGTGTGAGGTGGTGGTGTGAGGTGGGAGTGTGAGGTGGGAGTGGGAGGTGGTGTGAGGTGGGAGTGTGAGGTGGTGTGAGGTGGGAGTGGGAGGTGGTGGTGTGAGGTGGGAGTGTGAGGTGGGAGTGGGAGGTGGTGGTGTGAGGTGGTGGTGGGAGGTGGTGGTGTGAGGTGGTGGTGTGAGGTGGTGGTGTGAGGTGGGAGTGTGAGGTGGGAGTGTGAGGTGGTGTGAGGTGGTGGTGTGAGGTGGGAGGTGGTGTGAGGTGGTGGTGTGAGGTGGGAGTGTGAGGTGGGAGTGTGAGGTGGTGTGAGGTAGGAGTGTGAGGTGGTGTGAGGAGATTCAGTGGAGGCTCTCAGTGTGGGACCAACAAATGCTAAAGCAGGAGAAAATCTCATGCGTGTTCCTCTAGGAACAGTGTTTTCAGGAGAAGGTTGGCTGAGAGGGCAGTTATATCGCTGCGTCCACGGTTTGAATCCCAGTGGCAACACAGCCATGTGTGGATGGTAATCCAAGAGAGTACCACTGGGTGTTGGCTACATCTATAACACACACACACACACACATGCGCGCACACCAAAAGTACAACTGCAGCCTACCTGGAAGGGTTTCATTTCTGTTGTCTGTCCCATTGGACCTTAATGAGTCACAGTGAAGTCCATGGAGCTTTACTTATCTGAGGAAATTTAAGGTTACTATGGAAACTGATGCTCCTCAGTTAAGGTACAGCTCACTGTAACATGGGATCAGTGGGACACGGAGTCGTTATTCAGGCCCTGCTGGGATTTAGCAGTGAGGCACCGTGGCCACAAGACTCCAGGGGGTCCACACCGAGCCTGTCTGGGGCTGGGAGACGAGTGGCAAGGGGAACATGGTGGTGGTGGTGGTGGTGGTGGTGAGGGTGGTGCTGAGGATGATGATGATGATGGTGGTGGTGGTGGTGAGGATGATGATGATGATGATGATGATGATGGTGGTGATGGTGATGATGGTGGTGGTGGTGGTGGTGAGGATGATGATGATGATGGTGGTGGTGGTGGTGAGGATGATGATGGTGATGATGGTGGTGGTGGTGGTGAGGATGATGATGATGATGGTGGTGGTGGTGGTGAGGATGATGATGGTGATGATGGTGGTGGTGAGGATGATGATGATGATGATGGTGATGGTGGTGGTGGTGGTGGTGAGGAGGATGATGATGATGATGGTGGTGGTGGTGGTGAGGATGATGATGATGATGGTGGTGGTGGTGGTGAGGATGATGATGGTGATGATGGTGGTGGTGGTGGTGAGGATGATGATGGTGGTGGTGGTGAGGATGGTGATGGTGGTGCAGGTGCTTCAGTCGGACTGTAAAAGTACAATTCAATTTGTCTGAGACGTGACTACGCATGTGTGTGTGTGTGTGTGTGTGTGTGCTCTGTGTGTGTGTGCTTGCTGCATGTGTGTGTTTGTATGTATGCGTGTGCGTGTGTGTGTGTGTGCGTGTGTGTGTGTGTGTGTTTCTGCTGGCTGATGCGGGTTGTGTGCTTGTCTGTTGACCCATCAGCTTCCAGCCTTCTCACTCTTCTCTTGCTCCGCCGGTCTGAATGACGAAGTGTGTATGAGTGTGTATGAGTGTGTATGAGTGTGTATGAGTGTGTACCCCATATGCATCTGTTCATTCTTGTCCCTGACATAGTTCAGTGGCCCTTACTCTCATATGATGAAAGAAAACTCAACGCTTTCATGTCTAGAATGCAATGCTTGTGCTTGAAGGACACATTACTGCTAAAACATTCCAGGCTGAGGCATTATGGTGATCTCAGAGAGGCTCTTTGTTCTGCCCGTCTTACGATGGTCCTGCCTCCTAAAGAAGGATATGTAATTCAAGCTGTCATTTGGATACTAAAAGCAGAGAGGGCCGTCTTGGCGCACACAACAGACCGATGAGAAAACACACTCACATGGCCCCAGCACGTACACGCAGCGGTTAAGCCTGTGGTGTGTGGTGGTGCTGAGCTGAACGGTCTCCTGCATGGATGTTTAATGACTGTACGGAAGCCCTTGTGGCCACACCTAATAAAATGCTGGTCAGCAGTGTTGAGGTGCTCCCTGACACTGGGGCTGAAACCCACACACTGCCTGAAACCTCCCGTTTCCAGTAGGAGGGAGCACCAGTTTTACTGGGTGGTGCCACAGATGTTACTGAGCCATTAAACACCCATGCAGGATCCACTGGAGCTTGTTGCCTTGTCGGTTAGTGTTGCGTGTAAAACACTCCTTTGCTATTAGGATTCAAATGACAGCAAAATTCCTCAGTACGCTGATGTGGGGCACATGTGGCCCTTTCAGATGTCCATTGTAGTCACAGATAAGCTCCTAATGTCCAATGAAATCCAGAGAATGTCATGCAGGCTTAGATGGCATCTGCCAGTCCTGCAGTGGTCAAACAACAGGCGAGTTAATCACTACAAGAATCCTGAGGCCTGGAGCATTTAAAAATATTTCCACAATTCGCCAAAATATGTAACGAAATAAATCACATCGCTCAGTATTTTGAAATTTTGGTGCATGTCAAATACACTTAGATCTGGATTTTCATACTATGGTTACATCAAGACAATAAACGTACTGACAGAAGGGTAATGACTGTTGTTGGTATCGAGACTTTAGCTTTACCTTCTAAAGGATCCGCACTGCAACACGTGGTGGCTTGTTCTATAATGGAATTAGTCTTGCAGCTCGGTGCCACTGACAGAATACAATAAGAGGTTGGTTTCATTAGATTACTGTGTTTCCTTTTATAGTTCCAAAAGCCGGCATATAAGTATTGATTCTCCTCAAGTTTGATGGTTTTGCATTAGCGGCTGAACGCCTGCCTGCTTAAAGCCATTGATTGGTCCTGTGTGCTGCAAACACACTCCCCTCAGCTCACACACTTCTCATTAGATCATACTCATTTTTTTGAGAATACCGATTTTCTATTGTCTTCCATTTCATGCTTTGCTCATCTGAAACAATTAGCGTTCAGGCACCGATAATTGAAATGAGCAAATTAAAAGAAATTCGCTTGCTGTAAAACGTTACACCGCTGCTCAGCTCTCTGCATATATGAGTACAGAGCCAGTCAGTCATGAGGATTAACGTCTGATTAGCGTCTGATTAGCTCTGCTGTGCTTCTGTTACTGTTTGACTGCACACAGCAAAGCTGCTTTGTACCACACATCTACGTTTTTTGGAAAATTAGGAAGAATTTGTTCGTTGTAGAGGTGCTCGTAAACCTTCACCAACCTGTTTGACAAGAGCAGCACTTTTTGAGGTGCATGTAATTGTTGTAAATGTAAAGAAAGAACAGGATTCCTGCATAAATCCAGCCATTTACTGCATCCAACTCCTATAGCAGTTGCACATTTCCTCATGGTGGTTACACTCTTTGCCATGGCGATGACACTCTGTCCTGCCACTTGACCCAAAGGTGTCCAAGCCCACCGTGTAAGGCACAATGTTGTGTTTTGTTCAGTCTCTCCATTCCTGCTGATTCTCCTCACTACGGGCAGCAAAGAGGAGGCGTCTGTTATCCATATGCCCAGTTTCAGAATTTCCACAGCCTACACATCACCACATATGAATTCATATCAAAGCAGTGTTCAAAAATCAGTGTACATGACACATGCTAGTTTAGTTTAGTGACACATGCTAGTTTATGCCTTCTTGAAAACATCATTTCCTCGTCAAGAAGCAGATCTTGAGGTCGAGTATTGACTCTGGCGAGAGGACTGCACCTCATAGAGTCCTGAAGATTTCCTGAAGATTTTCTTTGGAAGGTTTATAAAAAAAATAGAACATTGATTATACCTATAAAATCATATAAATCATTTTTTCCCGCAGTCCTAACGGTTCTACGGCTCAGCTGGAGACCGAGGGCAGGTGAGGGAAAGATCTGCTCCACGAGGGGGACAAAAGGGTTAGTGGAGGTCCTGCCCCCTCAAGGTCATCGCACAAAACTACCTCCCGCAGCCCGACGGCCAAGTAGCGCAGACTGTTGAAAGACGTCTCTTTGAGCTGGAACTCCAATCATCCCACGCGTTCAATTGATAGGTCTGCCGTTGCGAAACGGCGAGAGAGCGGTTAAGAGGAACGGATGAAATAAAATGCCATATTTATCGAGATTTCAAAGCCCGGACCGAGACACTAGACCAACACTCTCCTATAGGGAGTTTCCATAGATTTGACCCATTTGACCTGTTGTTCTGCTTTATGTAGATCCAGCTGTGGGCAGTGAGAACATGAGTGAGAACATGAGTGAGAACATGAGTGAGAACATGAGTGAGACCATGAGTGAGACCATGAGTGAGACCATGAGTGAGAACATGAGTGAGAACATGAGTGAGAACATGAGTGAGCTCAGGTTGGCAAGCAGTGGCCTGGAGATGGAGCAGCACTTCATCTGGGACAAAGTACCTGCTCACCTTGTTGGTGTACTAGTCACTTTTGCTCCACTCCCCATCTGGATCTCACTCTCTCCCTCTCTCCCCCTTTCCCTCTCTCTCTCCCTCTGTCTCTCTCCCCCCCTCTCTCTCCCTCTCCCTCTCTCCTTATCTCTACCTCCCTCTCTCTCCCTCTGTCTCTCTCCCTCTCTCTCCCCCTCCCTCTCTCTCTCTCTCTTATCTCGGTCTTACACACACACACACACACACGTACACACTCACACAGGTGCACGTGCACACACACACACTTCCTTAACGACCCCTGCTTTTTGCAATATAAAACTTTTAGTAGAAATCCTCCGGGATGGCATTATATCTGCAAAAGTACAACTGAGGTATTTGTCGAAAATTAAAAACGCCGACCGTTGTTGAGGTATTCGGTACTTACAATTAGGCTTTGTTTGCATGGTATTTCCCTCTCTAAGCATTTTTAAAAGGATGGCTTTGCTGTTTTTAAACCCAGACCTTATTAAAATGTTTTCCCCCCTATCATTTATAATCATGTACAGCACAATCTAGCCAACGTTACTGAGGACGTTTCTCCTGCTCTGCAGGTCCTTGTGGGATTTAAATGCAGTACAGTGGCCCAGTGCTCTGCGCTCCAGCCACAGGAAACCCGTTTGTGCCCTTAAACCTTCTGCCAAAATACATAATGAAACATGTCAGAAAGTCTCTCTCATTTTTTTTCTTTGTTATGCCTTTACACAAATCTGTTCTTTTCTCTCCGCATGTTCTTGTAAGGGACTTTGTGTTGTTCCAAGCTATCCTTAAAATTTCTGCTTACAGTCACATACAGTACCACCGACTCTCTAAGATGCCTGTTCATTACACTGGCAACGTATCAGGAATGTTTTTTCAGAACCACAAACTTCAGGTTCTTTCAGGCACAGCAGACTGTACAGACAGACCTGCACACGGGACACGCCGCACACACGGGACACGCCACACACGGGACACGCCGCACACGGGACACGCCACACACACGGGACACGCCGCACACGGGACACGCCGCACACGTGGCACACGCCGCACACGTGGCACACGCCACACACGGGACACGCCACACACACGGCACACGCCGCACACACGGCACACGCCACACACGGCACACGCCGCACACACGGGACACGCCGCACACACGGGACACGCCGCACACACGGGACACGCCGCACACACGGGACACGCCGCACACGTGGCACACGCCGCACACACGGGACACGCCGCACACACGGGACACGCCGCACACACGGGACACGCCGCACACACGGGACACGCCGCACACGCGGCACACACGGGACACGCGGCACACACGGGACACGCCGCACACACGGGACACGCCACACACACGGGACACGCCGCACACGGGACACGCCACACACGGGACACGCCACACACACGGGACACGCCACACACACGGGACACGCCGCACACACGGGACACGCCGCACACGTGGCACACGCCGCACACGCCGCACACACGGGACACGCCGCACACACGGGACACGCCGCACACACGGGACACGCCACACACACGGGACACGCCGCACACGTGGCACACGCCGCACACGTGGCACACGCCACACACGGGACACGCCACACACGGGACACGCCGCACACACGGGACACGCCGCACACACGGGACACGCCACACACGGGACACGCCGCACACACGGGACACGCCACAGACACACGGGACACGCCGCACACACGGGACACGCCGCACACACATATACACACACACACACACATACACACACCACACACGGGACACGCCACACACGGGACACGCCACACACGGGACACGCCGCACACGGGACACGCCACACACGGGACACGCCGCACACACGGGACACGCCGCACACGTGGCACACGCCACACACGGGACACGCCGCACACACGGGACACGCCGCACACACGGGACACGCCACACACGGCACACGCCGCACACGTGGCACACGCCACACACGGCACACGCCGCACACGTGGCACACGCCACACGTGGCACACGCCACACACGTGGCACACGCCACACACGGGACACGCCGCACACGGGACACGCCGCACACGCAACATGCAGCACACGCAAGACACGGCACACACGCTGCACACGCGGCACACGCCACGGTGGCCCTCACACCTCTCCAGTGGAGAGACACCGATTAAGGTCAAAGGACGCAAGCATAGGGGTTGGTCATGGCAGTACGTGGTACCTGAAGACTAATGGACAGACAGACAGACAGATAGATAGACAGATGCAGACATACATCTCTTGAGTAAGACAGCTTTAAGAGACTGACAACTGTGAGATATACAGTACATCTTTTCAGAGTAAAGTAACTGGTCAGAAAGATGACTGTTATACATCTTGAGAGTAAGACAACTGAGAGATGGATGTATGTAAGAGACATGCATCTCCTGAGCATAAGGAAGCAGGTCTGATAGACCGATTTCACAGACATGCATCTCTGAGAGACCTGAGAGACAGACCGCTGTAAGTGACATGTCTTGAAAGTAAACACAGTATGGAAGACAGCTCTGCGAAACTGTTGGGGTCAGACTGCTCTGAGAGTTAGACAGCTCTGAGAGTTAGACAGCTAGCCAGTGCTGAAAGACAAACCGCTCTGCCTTCATATCTGTGGATTCCCACCTAGTGAGCAGGCAAACATTTGCATGTTTTGTGAGCCCTGTTTTCTCTGTCGGCTTACATGTCTGAACGACTCCCCACAGACACCCCACAGACACCCCACAGACACCCCACAAACACCCCACAGACACCCCACAGACACCTTACAGACGCCCATCGACACCTCACAGACGCCCCACAGACTCCTGACCCACCACCACATAACAAATGATTCCCTAGCGTTACATCCACACATTAATAAAGCCCATTTGCATGTGTGATGGCTATGAAGACTCTCAAGCAGCATCAACCCCCATAAATGTTTTAGTTGAGAGCACTAGAATCTCAACAGTGACCCTCAGCCCGTGACCCTCACCCCGTGACCCTCAGCCCGTGACCCTCAGCCCGTGACCCTCAGCCAGAGGACATGGCCCATTTCTCCTCTCCCTCCATTAAACAGGCCAGACTACCCCTACACGTTCTGGGCTGGGATACAGCATTAGGGATGCAGTAGTGCTTAAATGCTCTTACTTTGGTATGTTTCTTTATAGAGCGATCAAACACATGTGGCATGTGACTTATCACAAGTTTGCCATATTTTTACCTCTAAATAAAAAAAATTAGGTCAGAGCAGATAGAAAGTTGTTAAGCCCTTAATCAGATTCATCAAACGCTCAGATTTGTCTCCCGCTGACGGCAGCGTGTTATCGGCGTTCGCACCTGCCTGTGGTTTGCGTTCTACCGTGATGGTGCCACTTTATCGCCGCATCGGAGACCCGACACCCCCGATGCAAACGCACAAACACTGGCTCATCCCTATTGGTGGCTGTTCACATTTTTGACTAGAATCCTCCCCTCTTCCCTCCACCCTCCCCTCCTCCATCCTCCCCTCCCCTCCATCCACCTCCCCTCTCCCTCCTCCACCTTCCCCTCCTCCACCTGCCCCTCCCCCTCCTACACACTCCCTTCTCCCCTCCCTGCTATACTCCTCTCCCCTCCTCCACCCTCCCCTGCCCCTTGCTATACTCCGCCCCCCTTTGTGACATGTCTCCCAGCTCCTTTGCACACTCCTCGTCTGCCTCTTTTTTTTCTGGGCTAGTCACTAGATCTCCTCTGGTCACTAGATCTAAACACATTTTGGGGCAGCAAAAATATGGAACCCAGCTAAACCCACACAGGCACCAGGATACACCACCTTCAGGCTACGTCCTGTAGGCGTACAGAGTCTAGGACCCATCGGTTGCCAGACCCAGTCCGGGTAATCCCTCCTCCAGGCCATGACATGTGGTCGTTTTTCTGTCCCCTAGTGCCAGAGTGCTGCTAGCTGGACAGGTTTGGGAGGCCATGCTAACTGACACTGTTACACTGACACATTTAAAGTTCAGTGTTAATACTGCACTAAAAACAGTACCACACTTAGCCAATAGAACTAAGCAGGGATGGGTGGGGAATAGTGTGTGTGTCAGGTGGCCACAGATGGTGTGTAACTGTACACTGCTAGAATGCCCGTATAAATGAGGTGTATCTACACTGCTCAAAAAACATTAATGGAGCACTTAATCATCACAGTGAGTCAGTTCAGCTTCAGGGATCTCAATCTGTCCAGTTAGCAGTCAGAAGCTATTGTGAATCAACGACTTTGCTGCAAATGACAGTGACAACGTGCACTGGAGAGGCAGAGAATCCCTCTGAAGGGAGAGAGTTTGCAGGTGGTGTCCACAGACGGCTCCGCTCTCCCTTAGCCTTCCCGGCCGATTCGACTGTACAGAACTGTAATTTTGCATTTTGCTCGTGTCCTTGTCACTGCTGGTAGCATGAGATGGTACCTGCAGCTCCTCCAGGCCGGCACGTCCAGCCGTTCCAGTCGGGCTCCTGGCTGGTTATGCGGAGCTCGGCTGTCCCGTGTCACGAGCCACTACCCAGGGGGAGCTGAACGGGGCCATAGAGGAGTGTGGGCTCAGCAGACGGGCCGCTCTACGCTCCACTGCGCATGGAGGGACAGGAGGAGCGGAGCCAGAGCTGTGGAAGGACCTCCAGCAGGGAGCTGGGGCACATGTTTCTGACCAAACTGTCAGAACGGACTCGGTGAGGGAGACACGGCTGCGCTCACAGCCCAGAACCGCGAAGCTCGATTGGCATTCGCCGGAGAACGCCAGAACCACTGATGTCCTGATCCCAGACAACGTCAGGGGTGGAGACAGGCGATGGGGGCCTGCCACACTACTGAGTCACATGATGGGTTGGCGGGACAAAATTGGACCAGACTCGTGATTTCAGTTGTTTTTTTTTTACTTTGAATATTCAAACCTTCATTTTGAGTCCAGCCCTCAGGGGGCTGCTGAAGATTACACTAAAACAACCTCCAGATTTTCAACTTGAATCTTTCACTCATCAAAATCCGATGTGTGATCTATAAGTTCCCTTAATTTTGAGCAGTGTAGATACAGGGCAGCGGTTTTTAAAATAAAAGGGCCAGTGAACGCACAGGTTGACAACACATTTGCATATTAAAATGCTCTACCATACCGTCCTGCTCATGGTATATATATTAATAAGATTCCAGTGAAGCATGAAGCACTTTGCTTGCACAGCCGAAGGATCTCTGAAATATCCTGTTTCCTTTGAAACCTTGTGTACTTCACTGCAATTCTCTCTCTCTCTCTCTCTCTCTCTCTCTGTATATGCATATGTGTGTGTGTGTGTGTGTGTGTGTGTGTGTGTGTGTGTGTGTGTGAATACATCTTAGACATGCTCCGTGATTGTCCAGCATGCAGTTTGTTCACTCCCCAAACATTGGACGCCCATTGGGCTCTGAGGTCTCATTCATCCTGACACCCCCAGTCCCTCCTGCTCCTCTCTCTGACCTCCTCCTGCTCCTCTCTCTGACCTCCTCCTGCTCCTCCGCTGTGCGTTTGAGGAGTGATGTATTATTACGCGTGTGATTGGCTGGCTGGGGCCTCCGGAGCGCCGCACTGCTGCCCTGAGCCTAATGCTGTGTGGCAGGGCTGGTGCTCCTCTGTCCAAACGCATCCATCACGCCGTCACACGCGCAGGAAGCAGCGACTCCCCAACACAGACGCCTGGAACTCACCCGCACGGGAGGAGTCACAGACCTGAGAGCACAGAGGCAGCGTGCACACACACACACACACACACACACACACGCTCACAGACACACACACACACACACACACACACACACACACACACGCTCACACACACACACACACACACACACACGCTCACACACACACACACACACACACACACACACACACACACACACACACACACACACACACACACACACACGTGGGTAATCTCATATTAATACTGTTCTGTAGAACACTCAGTGCAGCCCCCAGTGAGCTCACGTGATGAAGCTAAAGCTCACGTGATGAAGCTAAAGCTCACGTTTGCTGCCTGTTCAGACTAATGGAGAACTGAGAAGTGAGAAGAACTTTGATGCTGCTGTATGTTCTCAGGAGGTGGAGGAGAAAAGTTCCAGCTCCAAATCCTCTTTCTCACTCATCCATCTCTGTCTCTCACTGTCTTTCTTTTTTCAGCATGTTTTTTTCTGCTCTCTCTTCTTCTGTCCTGCCCTTTCTTCTCTTCTCATCTGTTCCTCTCTGTCACCATCTCTCCTTCGCTCTCCCTGTGCTGTCAGGATCGAAAGTTCTCTTCTGTGTTTTCCATCCGTAGTCAGGAGAAGCGTTTCACCTCTCCTGGGCCGGTGGACCACACTCAGAATCACTGCTAGCTTCACTGGAGGAGACACGGAGATGTGATGGTGGCACCTCTAGCTGCTCTGTGCTCCAAACCCTAATTGCTTTAAGTGTGGCAAGCATGCAGAGAGACCATGTAGTGAGACCATGCAGAGAGACCATGTAGTGAGACCATGTAGTGAGACCATGCAGAGAGACCATGTAGTGAGAAGAGATGGATGTGAGACCATGTAGTGAGACCATGCAGAGAGACCATGTAGTGAGACCATGCAGAGAGACCATGTAGTGAGACCATGTAGTGAGAAGAGATGGATGTGAGACCATGTAGTGAGACCATGATCTGAGAGGAGATGGATGTGAGACCCTAGGGTTAGGGTTAGGGCTAGGGCTAGGGCTAGGGCTAGGGTTAGGGTTAGGGCTAGGGTTAGGGAGCCAAAACACGCCCACTATTATCCACCTGAAACTACAGCTGTATCACCTCCATCTGCACTCAGAGCCTTAGTGAGTCAGTAGTTACTGAAATCATTTAAGTGATATAGTACCATAAAACACTCAATACAAATAACTAATAATTAATAATAACTAATAATTATTGGGACATAATAAATCTACTGTGTGGATAATAGGTATGTGTATTGGAGCTGAGCTGTGTGTAAGAACAGTGAAGATAATACGGTGATAATGGTACCTGAGGTTTGTTTTCATCTGAGGAGACATTTTCCAAACTCTGGCCCACCCTGTCTGAAATGGGTTTGCCTCATGTGTTAAGTCTCTGCAGGAATATATATATATTTATTTATATCACCGCACATTGTATCGGTCGTGTTTCCTGTAATTCACTCGTGTGGTAATAACAAACGTTTTCCTATGAGCCGCACACTGAGACTGAGTCCGACAGAACGCTGCTAATGGCTCTTCTCCTGGGAGACCAGAGGCCGCGTCGCCATAACGATCATAGCGATATTGAGGTGTCGCAGAACAATGTGCTGACTTGAGTTCAACTTCAGAGTGAACTAAAACATAAAGGAAGAGTAACTCAATACTTGTAAAACCTCACGATCGATGTTGTCGGCCGTACGCAGGGCAACGGGGAGCACAGGTGATGAATGCTTTAATAAAACTGAACACACTCTGAACTCTCATCTTCACGCTCATCCTGGCCGCTGCTTGTCATGTCGCCACACAGAAACGAAGCACAGATGTCTGAAGTGTTTGGGCTCATGGCTCCAGACGAGGCGTTGGGCTGGAACGGTTCACGCCTTCATTCGGCCTGACATGACAAGAGGAGAAATGAATGACACGTGTCGTTTTTGTCCTATAAATGAGACTTTCTGCTGACAGATGATCTCCAAGACTGCCCCCGTAATTCAGCGATATGACTCGTTTAGCATCTCTCAGACCTGCCACTCTCTGGCCAGACTGAAAAATGAATCCCTCCTCTGACTTTGTCAAAGTTTTTGAGACTGCACTCCAGGGTCAGCTCCCCCTCCCACTGTCATCTCTAACGCCACACTGTTGTTTATCTTAGCAACTTAAATGGTCAGTTTTAGCGTGAGCCAAATGGTGATGAGAGCTTGGGGCTCAGTCTGTCTCTCCCCTGGTCACTCCTTCTCCCAGTACCCCATCACCAAGTCATGCTGCTCCTCTAGTGTTCTATTACCCTCCCTGGGCATGGCAGGGTGCCTAATTAAAGCAGGGCTGTCAGGACACAAGCCCCAGCATGTTGTGACATATGAGAAATAATCAAGTCTCTGCTGACCTTTAACCCCAGAGATACCACTCATTACACGGCCACCACCAAGGACATTATCGCCACCATTAACAGTCCATCAGTGTAAGCCTGTAATCTCAGTCAAACACTCATAAATATTATGTCTGGAAGTATGATGGCTTGTGTTTCCTGAAGCGTGTGAAGTGTTTGTGGTGGATACGGAGGAATGTCAGTGAATAACTTGTGTTGTATTGGTTTTGACTTTAGACTTTGCCATTTTTTTCCTTAATCAAGTAAACCTTCACTGCTTGACAGTGAAAACTAGAAAATAATAGCTTTCCACTTCCTAAATGTATAATCCACTTAGGAGCAAAAGCTAAAAAATGTTAGTCTGATGATTTTGGTAAATGTTTTTTCTTGTCTTGATTGTGTCTGTACATGGCTGTCAGTAATAAGAACGTGGACGAAAACATAAAAGGGTAAAGTTGTGTTCTTCTCTTCAGGAGCTATGAAGGAGAGCTTGGAGTGTGTGTGGGCGTGAGTGTGTGTGGGCGTGAGTGTGTGTGGGCGTGAGTGTGTGTGAGAGCGTGAGAGTGTGTGTGAGAGCGTGTGTGTGTGTGTGTGAGAGCGTGTGTGGGTGGGCATGGGTGTGGGTGGGCATGTGGGTGGGCATGTGTGTGGGTGTGTGTGTGTGGGGTGTGTTTGGGTTGCTTCGTGGGCCATGTAGAGTTGTGAGCTGTTGGACTGAAGATTCTCTTTATTGCTGCAGTAATTTTTATTGAGGCCAAAGCTTCTTTGCTCGTGTCTCCTGTGGTGATGAGATGGAGTTAAACAGCTACTTTCTGATTGCAGTAAAGCCTATTTGGCATTTGGGTGACTTTCCACCCACTTCAACCTTTAAACGGAACCATTTATCTCGACAACCAATGGATCCGGCTCTGTAGTCCCTGGTTATGCACTAACCCCACCCTGCCCAGAACTCCAGGCCTTCTTTTCAGCGAGCGTTCATGTAACACAACATTTTAAGCCTTAATCGAGCTCAGCTCAAATTAGCCCATTACTTACATCTTTTACATCCTAATCCCTTTTGTTTCACAAAAATTGGATTGCATCCATTCAAAGTAAGCTGCAGATCGCGCGCGATGGTGAAGCCAAAGGGAGACTCTGTTATTTCCCTCACACCTTCCTCTCCCTCGTGGAGACAGACCTGGCATGTGAGAATTAATGAAAGCCAGAATACAGGAACTGGGAAGCTTCAGAAATGGAATCTTGATCATTTTATCAACACCACGCCAGCGCTTGAAATAACTGGATTGTTATCCAAGGCAGTGTGCCAAGCAAAAGGCCTCCTGCTGGGAAAATAACATTATTTCAACTTTATTATTCTACTTTTTCATTGATGTTTAAAGCTGTTTACGTGCAATTAGCAAATCACGTTGTAGGTGAAGTTTAATATTAGCATGGAAATTATTTCCATCATGTTTCAAGTGAGCGAAATCTCAAGGCAGTTGTCAAAACTGTCTCCACATCATGACATGTGATGATGAACCAGGTTTTGCTCAGAGGTACTTGAGAGACTTTCAGCGTATTACTTTATCACACAGAACCTTACACGAAGGAATGAACATTAATAAAAGGAAACACTTGTACAAGAAAAATACACTTGTACAAGAATTCCACAGAGCTGCGGTTGTCGATAGCAATGTGGCACAACTTGCTGTCTGGAGCAGTATGTGCAGAAGGAGAAGCTTAGACCGCTCTGGAAACGCCTCTTTAACACGGGAAAGACTCTGAGTTTGACACAATTCATTCTGACATGATTGCCTGTCTGTTGAGCCCCAGCTAATCACCGAGATGCGTGTGTCTAATTGCTGACTTTCATCGTCCCTGATGGCAATTGCAGTCTGCTCTCGAATCGGGGATTGAGGTGTAATTTCTGTCTGCCGTAGGCTCTCATCCTGCTGGAGTGTGTTCAACACACACACACGGTAGATGTGTACGATCTAAGATCAAGCGTGGTCGGATGGCTAATCGCGGACGTGCTCCTGGCTAATGGCGCCTCGTGGATCAGCGGGAAAACAGCTCCCCGATCAGTAACACTTACATTATAAGAGACAGTAATGTTGGCCTCCTCAAATGCAGCAAACACAGCAATGTTTAAACATTTCGCTGAGAATTTTCACTTGCATTGCCAACAATAAGAACCTTCAGTGGTCCAGCCACTATTTTTGCAGGCTTGTACTGGTGGCTTCATGCACATTAGCGTACGAACACTAATATTTCCGTTACATGGGACGCGACGTTTGTTTTGACCCGTCGCCTCGTTATCTTGGTGTCTGCTGCTCTCCTCTTCACATCATCTCCAGCATCACCGCGCGGTGAGGACGGTGAGGGGAGGCGTTGGTGCGCAGGAGGCGAGTACACCGTGCTGTCCGCCAGTGCGCCGGGAGGTTGTGGTTTCCGCCTGCCCTCCCACGTCGCCCGGGGATTGTTTACTGAGGCGGAGGCGGAGCTGACGAGCACAGCTGTGACACCACAGCCCAGCTCGCTCTGCACGACCGGAGCTCAAGCGTCGGTTCTGACGGGTCGGCCGTGCGCGGCTGTGGGGGCCAGAGAAGCTGCTGCCTCTGCCGACGCTCTGGGTGCCTCTGTGGCGTGGCTCACTACCTCCCTCACTACCTCCCTCCCTCTCCCTTCCCCTCTCTCTCCCTCTCTCCCTCCCTCCCTCTCTCTCCCCTCTCCCTCCCTCCATCTCTCTCTCTCCCTCTCTCCCTCCCCCTCTCTCTCTCCTCTCTCCCTCCCTCCCTCCCTCTCTCTCTCTCTCTCTCCTCTCCCTCCCTCTCTCTCTCTCTCCCTCTCTCTCCCTCTCTCCCTCTCTCCCTCTCTCGCCCGTCCACGCCTTCGCCGCACAGATTGGAGGTTCCTTGGACGAGCGTCGCATGGGCCAGTCAACCGTTTCCCCCTGATCCGATGTGCATAATTGACCTTGTTAGCTAATTGGCCTTTCATGGATCAGATGTGCTGGAGTAGCACAAGGCTGATCTGAGCGCTGCCAGAACTGGACTAGGAGGACAACACGCCTTGGACAGGGAACCAAAACAACAGAATGTGTCTAATTCTCATGTACATCAAGTTCCCAGGTAAACGTAGCAGTAATTAAAAGGGCCAGAATGAACTTTGACTACTGGGTTAAACCTGAAGGGGCGTGGAAGGTGCTCTGTGTTCAGCACTCTGTGTTCAGCACTCTGTGTTCAGCACACTGTGTTCAGTACTCTGTGTTCAGTACTCTGTGTTCAGCACTCTGTGTTCAGCACTCTGTGTTCGGCACTCTGTGTTCGGCACTCTGTGTTCGGCACTCTGTGTTCGGCACTCTGTGTTCGGCACTCTGTGTTCAGCACACCGCTAAGAGTCCCTGCTGTGTGGATGCCCCTGTGATCTCCAGGCAGGAGCTACGATGTACTCCGGGACGGTACACAGATTCCTGCGTGTGTGTGTTGGGATGAGCAACCCCCCCCCAACCAGAGCCAGAGGGTAGTCCAGCGGGCCAGGTGCTGATAGGGGAGTCTTTTGCAGGGACATTAGTCATGATAAGGTCAGCCTGTCAGTTCAGGAGTGCACTGTAATCCTCCCTGACTTGACCTTTACACCATGGATTAGGTCCATTAGTTCAGTGAGGAGAACCTCGTTGTGAGCGGGCTGTCACCCGCTAATTCTCCCATTCAGGAAAATCCCATTCCGGATCCTGACTACGAGGTGGGATTCATCCTTCAGGTGCTGGCTCCTCTGAGCAGAAGTAATTCCGTTGGGCACGTCCGCCATAAGCTACAGGGTCTGCAGGTAGCACGCACTGGCTCGTGAGTCAGTTGCCACGGCGAAGTCACGTTAGCGAGCAGCTACGGAGACTGGCCTGTATGGTGGAGCTCAGACACATCAGATCCGATTGCGGAGATGCAGATGGCGCTATGTGTGATGAGTCACAGCTGCCGTGACCACGTGCGGGCCGGGGCGATTCTGAAGGTGCAGACCAGAACACGTTCGCCGCCATTCTGTTCGCTTCCAGTGCCGCTTGTCCGGCCGCGTGTTTATTTGATGTTGGGCTGAGATGACGGGAACCAGGCGATTTCAAGCAGCCTGTCACTGTGAGAAATGGCTCATTAAATAACGTGGCGGTTTGGGTGTGGGTGCGGGGGGACGGGTGGTGCAGGTGGAGCTCCTCCAGGTCCCCACTCTAATTAGCTGTAGAGGACTCGTGTGCACACCAGTGTTCATGAGACTGGAACTCTACCTGTTTTGTCGTTGGTGTTGGTTTTTTTGCTCACGTTTTATCGGAATGGGAATCTGCAGGTAACACGTCATGCACATGTGCCGGCTCACATTCTCCCCTTTTGCAGGTGAGATCTTTATTTCTCCAGCAGGAGTTGTGAGCGTGTCTGTCCACCCGAGAGTTCATCAGCTGCATATTCGTGCCCGTTACCACGGAGATCGCCGCAGTGGCGCTGCTCTGTGTGCCGCTCGCCACTGTAGGACCTCGTGTCTGGCCCGGAGATGCTGGTGAAGGCAGCGTGGCTGTTGCCCCGGGCGACACCATGAGGGGTGGAGAGAGTTCAGAGAGGTGAGCGACGGCAGGGAGCCTGGAGATAAGCTGTTGCGTGTCCTCCCCTAGCACCAGCGCAGGCCTGGGCACAGGCGTTGGGCACAGGCGTTGGGCACAGGCGTTGGACACAGGCGTTGGGCACAGGTGTGGGCACAGGCGTGGGCACACGCGTTTGGGCACACGCGTTTGGCACAGGCGTTTGGCACAGGCGTTTGGCACAGGCGTTTGGCACAGGCGTGGGCACAGGCGTGGGCACAGGCGTTGGGCACTGGCGTGGGCACAGGCGTTGGGCACAGGTGTGGGCACAGGCGTTTGGCACAGGTGTGGGCACAGGCGTTTGGCACAGGCGTGGGCACAGGCATTGGGCACTGTCGTTGGGCACAGGTGTGGGCACAGGCGTTTGGCACAGGTGTGGGCACAGGCGTGGGCACATGCATTGGGCACAGGCGTTGGGCACAGGCGTTTGGCACAGGTGTGGGCACAGGCGTTTGGCACAGGCGTGGGCACAGGCGTTGGGCACAGGCGTTGGGCACAGGCGTGGGCACAGGTGTTGGCACAGGCGTTGGGCACAGACGTGAACACAGGCGTTGGGCACAGGCGTTGGCACAGGTGTTGGCACAGGCGTTGGGCACAGACGTGAACACAGGCGTTGGGCACAGGTGTTGGCACAGGTGTTGGCACAGGCGTGGGCACAGGCGTGGGCACAGGCGTGGGCACAGGCGTTGGGCACAGACGTGAACACAGGCGTTGGGCACAGGCGTGGGCACAGGCGTTGGGCACAGGTGTTGGCACAGGCGTTGGGCACTACCACTGTCCCTTGGCTGACCCCCACCCACTGTCCCCAGACCCCAATGGAAGAAGCACAAATGAAGCTAGACGTGTAAAAATGTGTGGTGACGTGGAGTGGGTGGGTGTCCCATGTGTGATGGGTCTGTGAAAGCCTCATACACCATAAACACGGGGCACAGAACTAGGATCTGGAGTCGTTCTCCTGCTGAAATTACAGTGATCCATAACATACTGGTACACACTATGAAAAGAACATTTATGTTGTAAAATAATAATTTTGCCAAATGCAAAGTTAGAGGTGTTAGCACTAAACTTTCACTCTGAAAGAGGTCATATATGAAAAATGTGTTATTTATATCAAAGGGTCTGAAATCATGTACCGGGCAATATATGTTTCATACATCACTGTTATGGACGCTGCACCATGGGAGTTTTGAGCTGAGGCCCATATCCGATATTTTCCAGCTACATATTCGTGGTTGGTGCCAATGCATCTACAAATCTAAAATGTTCAAAGCGAGACGCCCAGGAAAGTATAACAGACAAATTCGATATTTTAATCTTCAATCAGTCAGTGTGTGATTTCTCATGATTTTATACTGAGCTTTTGCTTATGGGGATTTTCAGACAGCAAAAATCCAGCCTGTAATATACGGTTTGGTGTGTGTACAGGTGTGTGTACAGGTGTGTGTACAGGTGTGTGTACAGGTGTGTGTACAGGCGTGTGTACAGGTGTGTACAGGTGTGTGTACAGGTGCGTGTACAGGTGTGTGTACAGGCCTGTACAGGTGCGTGTACAGGTGCGTGTACAGGCCTGTACAAGTGTGTGTACAGGTGTGTGTACAGGTGTGTGTACAGGTGTGTGTACAGGTGTGTGTACAGGTGTGTGCAGGTGTGTACAGGTGTGTGTACAGGCCTGTACAGGTGTGTGTACAGGCTTGTAAAGGTGTGTGTACAGGCGTGTGTACAGGCGTGTGTACAGGCGTGTGTACAGGCGTGTGTACAGGCGTGTACAGGCGTGTACAGGTGTGTGTACAGGCGTGTACAGGTGTCTACAGGTGTCTACAGGCATGTACAGGTGTGTGTGTAGGTGTGTGTGCAGGTGTGTGTACAGGCGTGTACAGGCGTGTACAGGTGTGTGTACAGGCAGGTGTGTGTACAGGCGTGTACAGGTGTGTTTACAGGTGTGTGTACAGGCGTGTACAGGCGTGTGTACAGGCGTGTGTACAGGCGTGTACAGGTGTGTTTACAGGCGTGTGCAGGCGTGTGTACAGGTGTGTGTACAGGTGTGTGTACAGGCGTGTACAGGTGTGTGTACAGGCCTGTACAGGTGTGTGTACAGGCGTGTGTACAGGCGTGTACAGGTGTATTTACAGGCGTGTACAGGCGTGTACAGGTGTGTTTACAGGTGTGTGTACAGGTGTGTTTACAGGCGTGTGTACAGGTGTGTTTACAGGCGTGTGTACAGGTGTGTGTACAGGCGTGTGTACAGGCGTGTACAGGTGTATTTACAGGCGTGTACAGGTGTGTTTACAGGTGTGTGTACAGGCGTGTGTACAGGCGTGTACAGGTGTATTTACAGGCGTGTACAGGTGTGTGTACAGGTGTGTGTACAGGCGTGTGTACAGGCGTGTACAGGTGTATTTACAGGCGTGTACAGGCGTGTACAGGTGTATTTACAGGCGTGTACAGGTGTGTACAGGTGTGTGTACAGGCGTGTACAGGTGTATTTACAGGCGTATGCAGGTGTGTGTACAGGTGTGTGTACAGGTGTGTGTACAGGTGTGTGTGCAGGCCTGTACAGGTGTGTGTACAGGCGTGTGTACAGGCAGGCGTGTGTACAGGCGTGTACAGGCGTGTGTACAGGTGTGTACAGGTGTGTGTACAGGTGTGTGTACAGGCGTGTACAGGTGTGTGTACAGGTGCGTGTACAGGTGCGTGTACAGGCCTGTGTACAGGTGTGTGTACAGGTGTGTGTACAGGTGTGTGTACAGGTGTGTGGCGTTGACACAAAGCCAGCACTCATGCAGGTGTCGCAGGTCAGGCTCACGCTGCTGTCCCATGGAAGTGTCTGCCAGGAGATAAATCACACACAGGGGCCAAATCAGTCCGACGCTGCCTGTACCCAGACGTGGGGAAACTGGGAGGTTAGGGGAGCAGCTCCAGTCCGACGCTGCCTGTACACAGCAGGTTAGGGGAGCAGCTCCAGTCCGACGCTGCCTGTACACAGACGTGGGGAAACTGGGAGGGTAGGGGAGCAGCTCCAGTCCGACACTGCCTGTACACAGAGGGGGGAAACTGGGAGGTTAGGGAGCAGCTCCAGTCCGACGCTGCCTGTACACAGACGTGGGGCAACTGGGAGGTTAGGCGAGCAGCCGGCGATGCCTGTAGTCCGGGGGAAACTGGGAGGTACACAGCTCCAGTCCGGAAACCTGTACACAGAGGTTGGGGGAGGTTAGGGGAGCAGCTCCAGTCCGACGCTGCCTGTACACAGACGTGGGGAAACTGGGAGGTTAGGGGAGCAGCTCCAGTCCGACGCTGCCTGTACACAGACGTGGGGAAACTGGGAGGTTAGGGGAGCAGCTCCAGTCCGACGATGCCTGTACACAGACGTGGGGAAACTGGGAGGTTAGGGGAGCAGCTCCAGTCCGACGCTGCCTGTACACAGACGTGGGGAAACTGGGAGGTTAGGGGAGCAGCTCCAGTCCGACGATGCCTGTACACAGACCTGGGAGGTTAGGGGAGCAGCTCCAGTCCGACGCTGCCTGTACACAGACGTGGGGAAACTGGGAGGTTAGGGGAGCAGCTCCAGTCCGGCGCTGCCTGCAAAGCTCTGCCGCGCGGGAGACGTTGTCCCACTGGCTGTAATAATTACTGAGTCTTTAACCAGTTTGGGGAAAAGAGGGTGAGACATGGTTTGTTTTCTGGAGCTGAATTGTTCATTTGCTAACAAGGGTTCTTTTCGGATCAGTGGAAGATTTGCCTGTTACGGCAAAATAAATAAATGAATAAATACATAGCCCCCATTTGCAAACATGGTGCAGGCCTAGGTGATTAACGTTTGTAATTCTGACCCTGATCTCATTTCCTGGGCTTTGGCGTACTCGTGCTATTAAGAAAATTGTAGCAAAGAAAAAAATAGCACCAAAGAAGCTGGCAGGTTGGTACAGTGTGCAGATCACATCAGCCAACTGGCTCCTCTCGCATCCGCTGGTTCCTCAGGGCTGCCAGTTAAAAGTATCCTGAGTGGGAGGACAGCTGGCAGGACCAAGACGTCCCGGGACACCCCTGGCAGGACCAAGACGTCCCGGGACACCCCTGGCAGGACCAAGACGTCCCGGGACACCCCTGGCAGGACCAAGACGTCCCGGGACACCCCTGGCAGGACCAAGACCCCTGGCAGGACCAAGACGTCCCGGGACACCCCTGGCAGGACCAAGACGTCCCGGGACACCACTGTTCACCATCAGCACTCTCGACGCAGCCGCTGCAGCGTGACGGAGTTCATCATCTCCGCTACGCAACCTAATCTTGTTTCCCAAATGGGATGCTGGTCCCTCCTTGCAAATAGCTTCGCTTTGTCCGACCCCAGAGCGTCGTGGTGGAATATGGGTTTTATTTTTCCGAGCGACTTCTAGGACCCTCTGGAAAGGTGTGTTGGGTATTGGTGGCTGGCTGTCATCTTACCTCTCCTTGTTGGCCAACACTGACCTCATTTTCTACACCAGTGGGTTCACAAAGAAATGCATGATGGGAAGAAGAAAGGGTTACCGCAATCTCAGTTGTTTCGAGGTCAAGATAGATGTTTAATTCAGAGGCAAATATTCCTTTCAATTAATCACAGTTTTAAGATATGAAGCTCCCCATGATCCACACGTTTGACTCACTCACTCACACACTCACTCACTCACTCACTCACACACTCATTCACTCACTCACTCACTCACACACTCACTCACTCCTGCATGCTCACTCACTCATGCTCACTCACACACTCAGTCATGCTCACTCACTCACTCACTCACTCACTCACACACGCTCACTCACACACGCTCACTCACTCACTCACTCACTAAGTCGAACGGCTATGCAGTTCCCCCTTACTAGCCAGATTCATCCATTTAGCACCTAACTCCCTTCTCCTCCACAAACACCATGTTGTTAGTTGAAAAAATAGATGCTGTCGGCAGACTTTAAAGATGTTATTAACATTGTAATCCTCAGTGGTAAGCATTAGATTTCTCTTGCATCTTAATCACTATTGAATCTTGGATTCTTCCCTTTGCATATTAACTAGAGATAGTTGTTGATACCAAGTTAGCATGTAAAGTAGCATCAAGAGAGACATGATTAAGACATGCTGTGTCACATTTAATGTGCTCACACAAAAAAGAAATCTTTAAAGAAAAGGAAGTTTTTAACTGTTGTCTTGTTGTTGTCTGATGTCTGGCCCACATTTCAGCCCCACTACAGCTGTTTTAAGGCCGATGACTCAGGGTGACTTTAACAGTGATCTTCCCAGATGATCCTGTGGTGTGGGTGTCTATACTCCAATCTGCCCCAGTCCTGGGAGCCCCAAAGGTACATTGTAAAGGCTAAAATGTTCAATAATTATTGTAGTGTGGATGCTGTTTTTCTGGTGTGAAACGCCATGTTGACACCATGGCTGATATACTGCCAGTGAAAGCATTAATGTGTGTGTCGTGTATTCTGTGAAACATGCATACAAGTTGGGCCCAGATTGTGGCAGTCGTCCAACATGTGTAAATGCAAAGTCATGCTAGAGTAGGAGAACGCACACAGTCTAGCCGCGGGCAAAGAACGGTGTGTGGTGTTTCATCCAAGACCACCTCGTGTAGTGTGAGGACCTTAATGACAAACAGCAATCAAGGACAAAAAGAAAAAGAATCTGTGATGAATGTCATTATGGCATGGCTGGCGGTTCCAACATTAGTCAGGATTTAGGCCTCTGGTGTGTGCCAGGTTCTGCTCTCCTTTACATTTCAGACAAGTGACTTGCTATGCAATCTCTTCACCAGCTTATTTCTCAATCTTTCTCTTTATTTTCTTTATTTTGATTTTTCGTCTTTGTGCCGTCAGGGACTGAGGACAGTAAGTAATTACACGTGCAAAACCGTCAGCAGCTGCTTCCATTACGACGCTGCTGATAAAAGCAGAATCTCCTGCATGCCATGAAAAAAGGTTTAAATGAACTCACAGAAACGCTCACCCCACCCACACCAACATTCAGCCCAGCGCGACGTCCTTGAGTTTTTACGTCACCTTTCATTGTTTATTTTATAACAAACCTGAATCCCTTCTAATCTGTTCATGACGGACCTTGCCATGAAAGAGGACATGGAGTTTATCCTGGCTTTTTGTCTGTGGATATGTTTCAAGGTCACGATTAAACATTTCAGTATTTTTTTATTTTGACGTAAAGATTTGCTTCTCTTTACACTTGGCAAAGTAGCACCTATAACGTTTCACATAGCAGGACACTGTAAAAATGCAAATGTTTTGTACAGTCTGAAGGTCTTTTCATCATCTGCTGTCATTTCTTCTACGTTCTGTTGGAGTGTGTACCTTTTATTCACAACAACATATTTCATGAATAGGTTCCATTCAGCTTCCAGAGACATTCTCTGAAGTCTTTTCAGTTCCTCAATCAGAACTTATTAGATCTTTTTTTTTGGACTAACCCTTTTATCATTACCCTTTGGTTAAAAAGTACACTGTCATGGCTTATGGTGTGCAGCACACAGGCCCACAGTGATGCTGTTGTAGACTCACACTGTATTCTGAGTCGTATTTTTAAATCACAGGATTTGTATAATTGATATTGCTGGTAAAACCTCCATTACTATTAAAACCTAACTACAAAACAAAAAAATATCATTTTGGATTTAGAAACTGAAGTTACTAAATAAATATAAAATTGTTCTCACAGACTGACTAATAAGTCATATTTGTGTTTCGCTAAACAGTATCATGGCAACATAATGTTAAAAGACATTTTTAAAGGTTACACGCCACTCTGCAGTTAAGCGGGTGGTAGAGGATCACTGCCTTCTCCGAGGGCACCACGGCACTTCAGCTGAGACTGCAGAGCGAGCAAGTTTCAAACGACTGTTAATTCACAATCGGCTTATATTTTCTTAATGCAGAGTTCGGCTTCTTGCTCCTTTGAAAGGCAACGTGTAGGGAGCTGTGCTGGGTCATGAACGTCAGCCGCATTACCGTCTGTCTTTGAACCCATTTTTGGCAGCAAGGTTTAAAACATTTTCAGATGATCAAGTCAAGATGTGCAGAAAGACTTGGTGAAATGGGCTCGTCCTTCTGGGGCTCTCTGGGCTGACGACCTTGTGCTGGAGAGGTTTGTACATCAGACTGAAGGAATCAATCCAGGAATCAAAGTGGTTCAGACCCTATTTTCTCGTCTCCCCTCTTCAGCTCTTGAGTTGGAGAGGAGTGGCTGCGACAGGCCTATTTTCTGATACAGGAGTCCCGTTAGTCCCTGGAAGCAGGTGTAAATGTCCACACACTGCGTCCAAACCCTTGCTTTATGCTCCAAACTCTGCCTTAAACCTAACAAGTCACAATCTCACTCTTGACAGAGACCCCAGAGTGGCCCTGCAGATCAAGTATTTGTCCTTCCAGACGATGTTTCAGTGTCCTCACCTTTTTCCTGCAGAAGACAGACTTAGAGTTTCGCCCATAATGGCTGTTTCTCAAAAATAAATAACATTAGCAGTCATGAGCTGGTCTGAGGTGTTTAAACGGAGAAAATCTCCTGTAATAGAAATAAATAACATTAGCAGTCATGAGCTGGTCTGAGGTGTTTAAACGGAGAAAATCTCCTGTAATAGAAATAAATAACATTAGCAGTCATGAGCTGGTCTGAGGTGTTTAAACGGAGAAAATCTCCTGGAGAGTCATGAGCTGGTCTCATTAGCAGTCATGAGCTGGTCTGAGGTGTTTAAACGGAGAAAATCTCCTGTAATAGAAATAAATAACATTAGCAGTCATGAGCTGGTCTGAGGTGTTTAAACGGAGAAAATCTCCTGTAATAGAAATAAATAACATTAGCAGTCATGAGCTGGTCTGAGGTGTTTAAATAACGGTCAGAAAATCTCCTGTAATAGAAATAAATAACATTAGCAGTCATGAGCTGGTCTGAGGTGTTTAAACGGAGAAAATCTCCTGTAATAGAAATAAATAACATTAGCAGTCATGAGCTGGTCTGAGGTGTTTAAACGGAAAAATCTCCTGTAATAGAAATAAATAACGGAGAAAATCTCCTGTAATAGAAATAAATAACATTAGCAGTCATGAGCTGGTCTGAGGTGTTTAAACGGAGAAAATCTCCTGTAATAGAAATAAATAACATTAGCAGTCATGAGCTGGTCTGAGGTGTTTAAACGGAGAAAATCTCCTGTAATAGAAATAAATAACATTAGCAGTCATGAGCTAGGTGTTTAAACATGAGCTGGTCTGAGGTGTTTAAACGGAGCAAATCTCCTGTAATAGAAATAAATAATATTAGCAGTCATGAGCTGGTCTGAGGTGTTTAAACGGAGAAAATCTCCTGTAATAGAAATAAATAACATTAGCAGTCATGAGCTGGTCTGAGGTGTTTAAACGGAGAAAATCTCCTGTAATAGATCCTTTATACCTGCTAGAACTCAAAGCTTGTGTATTTTTTACTCAGGTATCCATTTGATTTGTCCTTCTCTAAGTCCCATGAAACAGTAAGAAAGACCTGAAATAACAATCTGTCTCCTTTGTTTGTTTTTGACAGTAACTGGAGATCCGGACATGTCGTTTCTAATTGTCTGGGAGTCTTGAGGGAGCTCTTTGACAACAAGGCCACACACTGGCTGTCTGCTTAAACACCCATCTCTCTCACTTGTCCTGTCTCTTTGGCTTCGAAGTTTATTGATGAAGAGTCGCTCTCAGCAGCGCAAGATGAGCATAGAGGAAGGCCATTTTTAATGAGGCTGACCCATCATAGGCACTCGAGAGCAAATTGCTGATGCTGTTTAGTGCAGGATTTTCCATTTCCCCAGTCAACCTCTCAGCCTCCACTGTGACAATTAAACAAAGTTACCCAAGTGCCCCTCAACAGGGAACAGGGGGCCTTTTCATAAAACTTATTCTGGTCCAGCAAAGTCAGTAGGTCATCGACACTCAATCGACAAACAGTTCTGAATATACAAACACACTTGTACCAAGCACAAAGGGTTTTGAAGTTGATTGTACCCATTTTTCATGCAGTTTATATGACATTTTTGTGGTCTGGGCAATGTTTTGTCATACCCAATAGCTAATTATACTTTCTAAGAGTTGTGTCTAACTGAAGCAGTTAGCCATTGCAGGCCAGAATTTCCTGAAGGATTTAGATTATAGACTGTTGTGAAGCTGCAGAGTTGGCGATGGTCACATTTCTTGGTGTTAGCTCAGTTGGAGAGAGCACAGAAGAACACACTGCTAAAACCTGATTCGCTTCTGCCCAGAAAGGAGATCCACTCCATACTCTAGTTTTCATAGTTCTGCTCTTGGAATCTTCTATGTGTTTCAACTACAGTTCATCCACAACTACTGATGATCCAAGGTCAATATAAAGGAACAGGTGTCAGACCTCACCGTGGTTACCTGCCCATCCTCTAGAGTGACTCTTAGACTCCACAGTGGCATTCCTACATTCCTCAGTCCGCAGCATGTAGTCATTAGAGACGGCCATGTTACCGGACACTGTGGGCTTTATAGGAGGAAGAATCACCATCGTCCTTCCTCCACAGTAGTACCTGCCCCATGATGCTCTTTCTTCTTTCTGGAAAGCCGATCTGCCTCCTGAACCCTTCTGAGTCCAGTTTAGCCAGATGGATTAAGGACACCAGTTCGATTGAATAATCTCCATTGTCCTAACAAATTAGCCGTGAACAATGACCACAAACAAAACACAATCAAGTCGGATGACTGGAGTTCTGTTTCCTGTGAGCGTTCAGATGTGATTACGCCCATGTTTGATGGGCATCCAAAGACCTGCAGAAACCCTCTAATCCTTTACACATGCACCAGATAACCAGCCGAGCTCCCTACGTCCACAGCCCCCATAGTCCCCATCTGCCCCCTACGCCCCCATAGTCCCCATCTGCCCCCTACGCCCCCATAGTCCCCATCTGCCCCCTACGCCCCCATAGTCCCCATCTGCCCCCTACGCCCCCCCGTAGTCCCCATCTGCCCCATCAGTATCCCCCACCCCCATAGTCCTCCCCTGCCCCCCAGTATCCCCCCCATCTGCCCCCTATCACCCCCCATAAATCCCCATCTGAGAATGAAGATGTGGCAACCCCCCATAGTCCCCATCTGCCCCCTACTCCCCCATAGTCCTCGTCTGCCCCCGTAGTTCCCATCTGCCCCCTACTCCCCCATAGTCCCCATCTGCCCCCTACGCCCCCATAGTCCCCATCTGCCCCCTCTCATATTTATATTTTTCCCATCTGCCCCTGTAATCCCCCATAGCCAGGCTTAGTCATTCCTCTCATATTTATATTACTGCATTTTATGAACTCATTTTATCAAATGTGTCAACTTTACATAACTGCTCACTTTTAAACGTTTAACACAAACATATGTACTGTTATAGAGGAAGAAGAGCGCTTGTTTGCTATTACATTTAAAATAAGTGTATGAACAGATTTCCTAGATAAGAGCACAATTATCTAATTGTACCACAGTGTGTAGCAGGAAAGAGAACTTAGCAAGTATAAGTAGTATTAGCAAGCTAACTTTGTGTTGAAATCAGAGATACTCAAATCATGACCATAGCTGAATATCCAATCAGTTCATGTCACTATGGTAACTTACTCTCCACTGGTAACCTGCTCCAGGGCAGGTTATGTCGTGCTTAAACTCAAGTGAGCAAGTCTGTCTCTTATCACATCACGTCCAAGAGAAAATGTCAGATGGCTCTGGCTGTAGGGAACTATACAGTCATCTTTGTGTCATTCAGACACTTAGGGCTCCATCTTACTATGCCGATCTCAGTATAATGACACACAAAGATCCAGAGTGTATTTTCCGGGTTATTTTTCAGACAGTGCTTTTAAACAGCAGTGTAGGGGTTATTCATTCAGTCTTGGGCTCCTCACTGATGATCGAGCCCTTTCTGACATGGATCAGGTGTTGCAGAACAAGACAGACTTTAAATTCAGGCAGGACCCTGGAGTTGAAAAGCCTGGTTTATGGCACAATGTGAGCTAGTGAAACTTCCAGTGTAGCGGCTAACTGGCTGCAGAGGTGTGAGTCCGCCCAACACTGCAGGCTGAGCCCAGTACATGCAGGAAGCTCACCCATCTGATGTTCCGCTGAAACAGAACCGTGCAGGGCTAAAGCCTGACGCAGCATCCTAATTGCTGCCTGCTTTCATGAGATCAGCTAAGCTGGGAGACTTGGTGAAATGAAACCAGCTTCCCCAAGAAACCCTGACTACTCGACTATGCTGAAATGCTTAGGTGTTCTGTGAAACTGAACAAGCGCGTTTAATCCTGAAAGAGGAACAATGCCACATGAAAGTCTTTATGTCTTTAGGAGACATTTGTGTTCTCACCAGTGTCAGATGCAGCTCTGTCTCCCTCGTGCAGACTCAGCCTCTACGCTACAGTGTAATGAGAAGCTGTTTGTTTTCCTCTCGTTCAACATAAACAACAAGGCTACTTTTTTTCAAAAAAGTGTTAAAAAAACTCTGTAGGTCACAAACACAGCAGTGGTGGACAGAAACGAAGTAAATATAATTCGTTACTGTACTTAAGTAATTTTATTTTTTATTTTTTTTACTTTAATCAAGTATTTCCCTTTTTTGTAACTTTTACTTTTACTCCACTACATTACGCAAAATCTGTCGTTACTTCCGGCTCCATGTGTTCGGCGTGTAGCTAGCTAAGTTAGCTAAGTTAGCTAGCTAGTTGTTTGTTTTACCATAGTTCATAGTATTTGGAGCTTCCAGCTAAATGCATTGATATTGTGAAATAATAAACATTTGAACATAGCACTTTACGTTAGAAAACAAATTCTATTTGGTAGGTTTTATATGCAGAGCATGGGGCTAAAACAGTTAGCAGGGAGCTGCTAGTTGATGTTTTGTCTTATAGTTTGTGCTTTTGCCTATGCTAAAACTAAAGTATTCTGCAATAACTAAATTATTCTGTATCCTATTTGTATGGTGCAATAAATGTTTATTTTATTCATCAAATAGAAGGAGATTGATATCTGGATTTGCGATTGCAAATAAATCTTTAACTAAAATATTGCTTATTCGCAAAAAGTTACTTCATAGCCACTTGGTGCTACCAAAGGTAAATGACATGCCTTCTGTTTTCTGCTTACGATCATTTTAATAAACAACAAACCTAACAATATAAACACATAATTATTAATATTATAATATTTGTGTACAACGAGTCAAGTCTGTTCACATAAATGAGTTGATTATACAAGAGTCATGGTATAGAGATAACAGGATATTAGAGCCTTATTAACTGATGGTACGTTACTTTCAATACTTAAGTACATTTGAAGGCCAATACTTTTGTACTTTTACTCCAGTAGAAGTCGAAAGGGAGGAGATCTACTTGTACTGGAGTAATGTTTTACCTTGGGTATCTGTACTTTAACTCAAGTACGTGGTTTGTGTACTTCGTCCACCACTGAAACACAGTAAACAGCCACAGGAGTGCTGACACCTTGTCTGCTGCTCAGACCTTTGTAATCGATCGATGATTTTGTTGAATCTTTGTCCCCCCCGTGTCTTTGGTCAGGGGACACTCCCTCTCCTGGGGGAGCCACAGCACTTCAGCTGGGGTTAATCCTGTGAGACTCAGCAGTTGGCATGTTCCCTATACTCTGTCTTCTGGTCAAATTGCTCCGCTACATTCTGCTAAACTCCCAGGGCTACAGAGCTGCTGCTGTTCGATGATTTCTGCCTGACACCATCCCCCATGATTCTCTGCTGACCAGTGGTGCATTTCCAGGCACACCCACTGATTGCACTTGGTCTTTGGGCTAAACCGCGGTAAACACAAGGACCACGTCTGGGGCCTAAATAGCAATTTAAGTATTTCTTGCTGCTCACTTGCTCCTGTTGCAGTACTGAAACACTGGCATCAGGTTGAACTCTTATTTCATGCTCTAAATTCCTCACCTGTGCAAGGTGCTACTGTTGCTTTTAGTATGTTTCACCATGTGTTTCACATACTCTGTGCTGTGTTCATATCATCTCACCTCTGTGGTGAACTTTTTGATTAGGTTTTCTGGCTTTCATTTACGTGACGTGGGAGCATATTATGCCGTTTGGCTTGCAGCAATCTGTTTCACGCATTTTTGAAATGCCAAGCCAAATTGGAAATTCTCAACAAAAAAAAAAAACCTGATTTATTTATTTTTTTCTACTTCCTTTTCTCGTGTTCTTCGTAAAGAACTAAAAGAGCTTTCTGTTCTTTGCGCAGTGAAGCAGGCTGGCTAAAGTCCATGTCGTTACTGTGCGGGATGCCAGGTGACGGGGCTGGAGGAGAGTGTCTCCGTGGCGTTCTGTGTATGCTGGATGGGGAGGAGCATAGCTGCACCTCCAGGTCACGTGTGTCTATTTTCAACATTTTTTTCTGCCCATCTTTCCTTTTAGCGTAGTGGTAATACAGGAAGCCCCCAGCTGTCTCTCTCTTTGCACACATCTGTATCTGCTCTCCAAGACCAAATGTGAGGATATTACACTCCAGAGTGAGGAGTAAAGGTGTGTTGGCTTTCTGTCAAGACAAAGACCATTGAAATCTCCCCTCACATTCTCTATCTCGCTGTACCGTGGACATTCGCATAAATCAATGTAAGGCTTGGAACTATTTATGAAAGGCTCGTCTCAGAGACCACGCTATCGCATTCAAGACACAATCGACCAGAGCAGTCCCTAGGGAGCTGAGGGAGCTCCTCCATATTTCTGGATGTGTCATATATTTTCATTTTGAAAGACAAAAAAAGAGACTGAGGGCTAAAGGGCAGGCCGCTCGTGTAAACAGGTGGTGGAGTCTGCCTGGAAAAATGTTAATATTTTGTTCAGCAATGCCAGTGAATATATTTGCAGAGACAATGGATCTCTGAGCTTCACCTGGTTTCAGACGAGCTTCCTGCGCGTGTGCGCTGTTTCTCCCTTACTCTGCTATTTAACGAGGCAGCACTTCTCAGACAAATGGTGTGTAGCTCCAGGGCACAGTTCACATTACCCGAGCATCCTGCTTGCATCCTGCTAGCATCCTGCTAGCATCCTGCTAACCCCGACTGAGCACAAAGACTTAAACAGTTGCAATCACCCCTTCCGAATACGTGTGCTTGTGTATTGCGCGTATGTGTATTGTGTGCATGTGCGTATGTATGTGTGTGTGTGTGTGTGTGTGTGTGTGTGTGTGTGTGTATGTGTGTGTGTGTGTCTGTGTGTGTGTGTGTGTGTGTTTGGTAAGAGTAGCCGTTTCAGACTGGCTGGACTGTTTGCCTGATCTATATTTGACGTCGCTGTGCATTCTGCCGTGTCCTGTTCTGCTGGTCATGGTAACTGTTGCCATGAGAGAGGCAGGAGTGTTGGAGATAATCTGACTGTGACGGACACCTTGCTGTTTTACAGCCCCGGTCTGCATGAACTGTTTAGACACAACCCATAACGATGATCTACAACAGAAAAAGGCTTATACTACGCAGCCTGTGGAATGAACTGGGCCGTTATTAGGAGCTTCCGTCATGGACTGTGTCTCATACCCTTCCTCTCTTCTCTCCTGCCCCCCCCTCTCTCGGTTCAGGCGCCTGTGCGGTGTTGCTACAGCAGCCTCACGATGTAGTGGTGGTCGCCGGGCAACCGGTGACTCTACCATGTGCCATCACCGGTTACCATGGCATGGTACTGTGGGTGAAGGACGGACTGGCGCTTGGAGTCAACAGGGACCTGTCAGGTAAGCGACCTGCTTGGCCAGTGAAAACGCACTCATGCTTAATGATGATTCAAACGCACATGTTTAAATATATGTTGCCATTGTACTGTATATACTGTTTATCACTGTGAAATTACAGGCACTACAGTTTCGCTCCTTCTGATCTGTGTTATTCAAAAATGTTCTTTAAAGTGGGTACTGACAATCAAGAACTAATTGCAGTTTGATCATTAATTAATGCAACCACTTAAGGGATCTGGAGTTCTGCAGACGAGCTCTATAAACCGCTTCTCTATTCTACACTTGGAGGACGCATGGTGCAAATTAATTGGCTGAAACTTAATCAAATATCACAGAACAATTAAATGAAATCTTGCAGTTAAAAGACAGTATGTGGAACAGCCAATCACAGAGCAGAGTGGGGAACCATGTCATGCGTCAAGTTTGGCTTGCAGGTGCCAGTTTTTCTATTTTTCCTTGTTTTCTATGCATTTATTTTTAATGTTTTGTTTCTAAAATAGCCTCTGATTGCTGCAGTTTTCTATGACACCGTCATACAGCTGTCTAGCCCTGTAGCCAACACTTCCACACTCCACTTCCCACAATCCCCAGGGGAGTCAGGTTAACATGCCTGTTTAGCCGTCATCCAATCAGATGGACTTATTGAGATCATCACCCCCCCCCCCCATAAGTACTAATTTGGTCCACCTCTTCCTCATTACTCCTGCTTATAAGTCTCTGGCTCTGTTCGAAATAGCCTACTGCATACTGCATACTGCACTCAGTATATACTGGATACTGCATACTAGTCCTCGTAGTAGTATGCAGTACAGTTTCCAGTATGTGACAAAAGCAAAGCATACTACAGGGTCACGTGAACGTAGCGTTGCATGATGGGATGCAGTACACCACCAAGATAGCTCTGTTCACGTACTGGAATATTTTGTACTGCCTGTTTCCCAGAGACACTGAGGGGTTGTGTTGTGTATGCAGTGTTGCTGTGCATTCTGGGATTTGTAGGGTTGTTGTGCCTCTTTTTGCTCTTGGCATCTTATTTGACTTTGATTTTGGATTATCTGTCAATAAAAATGTGATCTGTATTATCCACATGTGGGTGATTATGGCGCATTACAGTCAGTTCTATGACACAGTTTGCTTTGTTGACATCATTCCATTTGCAAAATATATACAAAACCTACATTTTTTAAAATGCTGATTAATAGTCATGGCGTAAACCACAAAACACTCAATTATCCCAATATGCGACTACAAGACAAAGGCAGAAAAGAACACAGCACCTTGTATCATGATCCTGAACCACAAGCCCCTCCCCTCCCCAAGCCCCTCCCCAGGTATGTCCCCTTATGTCCAGTCTGTCCACTTATCTCCGGTCTGTCCAGGTATGTCCCCTTACATCCAGTCTGTCTTCTTATTTGCAGTCTCTTTCAGTCTGTTCCCTTATGTCCAGTGTTCCTCAGTCTGTCCCCCTACATCCAGTCTGTCTTTGGTGTTCAGTGATCAGGTGTTCAGTCAGGGACTGAAGTGCAGAGTAAAGGTTGCAGCTGGTCTGGGATAGAAGACCCAATCATGATACTTGAAGCACATCGGCGGCTGTTTCTTAGCTGGTCAGGCCCTGTGGGTGGGGGTGGTGGGTAGCTGGGTGGTTGGGCTCTGGTCTGTGGTGAGACAGGAAATACTTCCCCCCACCATGTACATTTGCTTATTGGCGGTTCAGTCTGTGTTGGTCCTAAAGGGTTTAGGTTCTACTGTGAAAGGCTGGTCAGTGTTTTCCTATTAACATTTACATTGTATTGTTTTCTACAGCGATTATTATTGCTTGTTATTGCTTATCTTATGGCATTCAGATGCACTACATATTTCACCACAGTCCACTGGCCCAGTTTCACAGTAGTCCTTTAAACACAAATTCCCGCTTATCGAAATCGAAAACAAGTACTCATGCCAAGAAAAATAAAATAAATAAATCATCCTCTGCAATCTTGTGTTTTTGAAGCTTCAGCGAGCTCCACTCATAAAGCAGCTGATGTGGACGCAGGCAGGGCTGATCTGGGTGCTGCTTGTCTCCTTTTATTCCTCCCTTATTCTCCCAGCCCCCCTCCTTCATCTGTTTATTGCTTTGATCAGCCTTCACTCAGTCAAGGTTCATCCCTGTTTCTCTCCATTGATGTGCCAATGAGATGCCCACACTCTCCTTGTGGAAATAAATCTCCGCCCCCACGCACCCCAACCCCGCCCCGCCCCACGCACCCCAACCCCGCCCCCGCCCACACGCCCCCAGGCCCCACTGCTCTGACATCAGCCCAGAGACATTTGCCCAGGACTTCTGCCAGGCTTCAGTCCCGCGCTACCTTTCACGACCCATTGTCTTAAGACATTTGGTGAAGAAAATGTAAAAATAATTATCGTGGGCTGCTCGAGACGGTTTCTTTGCATCGGTAGTTCTAATGAAAGCGTTCTAAATTGAATGGGACCTTTTACAAAATAAAAAAGAAAGAAAATCTCAAGGTGTATCAAATGGTAAAAGTGAAACACCGTTGATTTTAGATGAAGCTATCAGGGAAGTGCTAGCCTGCCTGTTAGGGGCAGTCACTGGTGTGCGACAGCTGCCGCCCCTCTAAACCAGCACCGCACCAGTTAAGCCTCACAGCCCGCCAGTAACCTCCCACCATTACCTTTTGTTGCCTTCTGAAGGTGCGGTGCTGTGTCTTAAGACGCGGCCCAAAAGCTTTGCTGTAGTGGGCTCTTTCTTCTTCAGTCAGAGCTGGAGTCAGCAGAATGGGGTAGAGGTGGGAGTGACACTACTGATCTCTCAGCAGTATCAGACACAGAACTGGGAGAGGTGGGAGTGACACCACTGATCTCAGCAGTATCAGACACAGAACTGGTAGAGGTGGGAGTGACACTACTGATCTCTCAGCAGTATCAGACACAGAACTGGGAGAGGTGGGAGTGACACTACTGATCTCTCAGCAGTATCAGACACAGAACTGGTAGAGGTGGGAGTGACACTACTGATCTCTCAGCAGTATCAGACACAGAACTGGTAGAGGTGGGAGTGACACTACTGATCTCTCAGTGCTGGCTTGCTGAATCACCCACTGATAAAGTTATTTAGCCTTACATCAAGCCATGCTTCAGCCCAGATACCATGCAGCCATTATTTGATGTACCATATTGAAAAATGAAGGATAGGATTAAGATTTGAATTAGACATAAACCAAAGTCCATCAAGATTATATATTTCCTCTATCATTTTTAGTCTTCTGTGTTTGGAATCGAGGCTTTTGCCTTGTGCGGGTTCTTGTGTTCTTGATGATTGGGCTAGAGGTGCTTGACATGCACGTTAACAGACGGGCTACAGTCTCCAACATCTATTCCACCTATTGGAACAGCCAGTGAGCATGAGGTAGGGCTTTCAGACGGAGTGCTCACCGTGTGCATTCACTCAGTGTTTCCTTGGCTGAAGGTAGAGTGCACGTACAACAGCGTCTTTACTTTGTCTCAATGGCTGTTGACCTAATTGGACAGCAGTGTTTACTCTTCTCACTCCAGTACGTCCTGTCCTCACTGCAGCTATGAGAAGACAGCCAAGGACAGAACCTTGTGGGTCTGTTTGTTAAGTGAAGTGTTAGCCATCTTGATGAGGATCATCGCCGCTAAGAAGCACAGATTTGTTGCAGTGCTCCAGAGAAACAAGGCCTCGGTCGATATCTTGGCTACTGAACAGACGTTGTGTATTTCAGTACTTGAATATGTCCTTAATAATAATAATATTAATTTAATGGCCTTACAGTCGTGCTGAAGTTTGATGACTGACTATGTTCATGTGTGTGTTGCACTGTTGAGTTTATGTTGATCTTTATTATCTGTAAATATCTGTGTCTGTAATCTGAAATGTCCTTCTGGAAATGTCACAAACTTCTTTTAGGTCAGTGGGAAAGTAACCAAGTGGTCAGTGCTTCCTGAACAGTAGTTCATGCTTCTCGCAGGTTACCCGCGCTACGAGGTGGTTGGGGACCACGGTAAAGGTGAGTACCACCTCCTCATCAAGCAGACGGAGCTCTACGACGACGGGAGTTTCGAGTGCCAGGGCATCCAAGCTGCCATCCGCTCACGACCGGCCCGCCTCACCGTGCTGGGTGAGCCGCCCTGCACCCCAACACCACCGGCTTTCCCGCACACTACGGACTCCTTTGTAGTAGATGCCAGATACCTTGCAGTGGTGCGGCCGTGTGGAGGTGTGAAGGAGTAGAGGAAGCACTTTTTTTTGTTCTAATTACAGAGCAGCACAGACATTTGATTCAGATAAATGTGGAACATTTTCAGATCAGGGCTAATCGGCTGTAGTAAAAGACCTCAGATATGTTTTCCATCTCCTGCGAATCCTAATCAATGATGCTCTGATGCAAATGCATCGCATCAGATGTGCCTCTCGGCAGACCGAAGGATGGGGTCTTATTATCATTATTGATCTCTCCTCCTTGTTAAAACCATGATATATTCCAGGGGTATCAGTTCATTATTCTGGATCCTGAGCACCAGTGTTTTGGCCACGTAATCTAAAGCTGGTTACTTAGCGGGAAGTGAAGATGTTCGTGATTTCAGGTCCATTACAATGATTAATTATAGATGAGGGGGCAACCATTTGTTTTTATTTTTAATTTTTTATTTTTCCTCTGGTCTGGTGGCAGGAGAGACTAATCACCAAGCTCCCATGGGCACAGCCATTAGCCTGACATTTAATCCCAGACAAACTGGCTAACTTCTTAAAAGTTGCATACAAAGCCACGGTCTGGCTCCAGAGCGAAGTAATGAAGTTAATGTATGGGTGGTGCCACAATCAATCCTCCACTGTCACATCCCCCGAGTGCAGTGGGCTGTGACCACTGTCTCTCTCTCTCTCTCTCTCTCTCTCTCTCTCTCCCCTCCTTCCTTCCCTTTCTATCTCTTTCTGTCTGTCTCTCTCTCTATTTCTCTTTATCTCACTATCTCTTACAGCTCAGCATTCTTTTCAAACCTAATTGGACGAGTGCCGGTGAATCTCCGCCTTCTCTCACTCTCTCTTTTCCCCCTTCTGTCTGTTTTCTAGCTTTGAAGGCGTGTGTGTTTGGAGGGTTTGGGGGGATGTTAATATTCCAGCACCCTGGCTCCGTCATGTCTTACGTCGTGTCTTCAGTCAGGCAGCCAGTGCTTAGTTTAATACTTTTCCTCTTTCGGTTCTTGAAGGGCTGGATAATGAAGTGACGAGTTTAATCAGCTGTGTTGCGGTCTGAAGTGTTGAAAGCGTCCAGGGCTTAGAGCTCTGTCTTCAGCGCTGGCTGTTCTCAGCTCCACGCCGTCGTCAGGCCTGGGAGGCGAAGGGCCACGCTGCACTGGGGTGTTACCGGCCCAAACATGACACCGAGGCCGCAGTACACGTTCCGTCCAGTCCACAGTAAGGCAGCTGCGTCAGTCAGGCCCCGTGGGCGTCGCTGCACCGCTTGATGGACATTTGAACCTTGCACCTCGGAGAGACACGCGGCGGGTGGGGCGGCTGAATAAGGCATGAGGCAGTGTAGGCACCCAGTCCAGAACCAAGAACCCTGGTCCAGAACCCAAGCCCCCGGTCCAGAACCCAGGCACCCGGTCCAGAACCCAGACCCCTGGTCCAGAACCCAAGCCCCCGGTCCAGAACCCAGGTACCCGGTCCAGAACCCAGACCCCTGGTCCAGAACCCAGGCACCCGGTCCAGAACCCAGGACCCTGAGGCTCATTAGATCCCAGGAAATCCCTTCTGGCTTCCATGCTGTGGACCCACTAAGGGAACAGTGGTACCAGCAACAGTGGTACCAGCAACAGTGGAACCAGCCCTGGGCCAGCAAAGGTCACTGTTGTATAACAGGGCGACCCAGTGCTAATAAAAGTGAGCACAGCCTTGCGCTTGAGTAAGGGAAGCAGACAGCGTCTCCTCTGAAGCTGTAATGAGAAGATATCATGAGTTTGTAATCCTCTCTGCTTTTGTTATTATTATTCTTCTTTTACTTCTTTACACAGTATCCCCAACAGGACTGGTTCTGTAAACAGCCAATGACATCGCATGCCCAATCTATGCCCCATGGGGCTAAATTTATCACTGTGTATAAATAAAAAATAAAAGATAAAAATGAAAGCCCCCCGCTAATGGGAGCGTTAGAATGTCATCCTCAGGAACAAAGTTTGACTTCAAAATATTTAAAGGTTGGCAATCAATGGCGCAATAACACTAGCATACAAACACAAAGTCTTAGACCAACATTACATAAAGATAATGTTACATACATACAACTTAAAGAAACTTTAATCTGAAAAGTCTAAAAAGATTCTAAAAAGAATCTTGGGAAATTAAGATTTGCATAAAATATGAATAAATATGAATGCCTGTGGTGGGTGTGCTGAGGTCTGTATGTCCTTGAATGAGGATGCGGTGATGCCTACAAGGAGTAGTGACATCACAGACGTTTGGCACCACCCAGTACTAATACAAGAGAACTCCAGGTACTTTTTTCTCTGTTAAAGCCAAATTGGTAATCCTGAAACAGTCAGTGGGTTCAACTACAGCACTGCCTTTGAGAACTGCAGTACCGTGAGGAAGCAGTGCTAGGAAAAGTTTTCTTCCCCCCCACATTTTTAATTCTTCGGAGAGAAGTTTTCCGTTTCACAGCAAGCCAATATTTACAGCAGTGAACGTCCTCTCACCCCAGTCTCCCTCATGTTAATGTCAGACTGTGCAGTGCCTCCAGCTCAGGACGTCAGACGGGGAGATTGGACCGGGCACAGCAAACAGTGAGGAGCCAAAGTGGTAGACAGAGTTAGACGGAGATGGAGTTGGACATGAACCTGGACTCCATCCTCTTCTCCACCACTGTGCTGTGGTGAAGGAGTGTGGAGCATGTGGAGCGTGGGAACCCAGCGCCTTCAGACGGCCAGCTGTGTGTGCATACACGCCGCTCGGCCCTAATTTTTCACAAATCACGACAAAGTCTGCTGGTCCTCGTTTCTTGAATACCACACTTTGTTGGGTAGGCGGCGAGCGTGCTGGAACATCTGTGGCTCCTCTCCTTCCCCAGACAAACCCGGGCTGTCGCGGGTCGGCCCATCACAACGCCACCCTTCCCCCCGGGACCCACCGTCCCGCCCCCCCAACCGCAGCTTTGCTACATTCGTCTCCTTTGAAATCATAAAGTATCACCGCAAAATAACATTATGACATCTGAGTCGGGGGGGAGCGGCGGGGAGGGGGGGGGAGTGGTAGGGAGGTGGAGCGCGAGCTGTCAGGCTCTCTGCTATGCTGTCCTCCGTTACTCCGGCGCTGTCACAGTAAGTTGTGAGCAGCGGGTAGGAACAGGATGGGAGCTGAGCAGTCTCTCTCCTGTGAGATCATGCCGGAGGGACTTTTGTGCTTTGGGGCCAGTGGGCCATGACTGCTCTCCATCTCCGAGCATGTGCGCTGCATTTGCACACAGCGCCTTACAGTATTTAAAGCAGCTGGCCTTCAGATGGAGCTGGTGAAAAGGCTCTTTTTGGAGGTGTAGTAATTCAATTAACACTCACCCTGGAAATGTATGGCAGGGTGGTGTTACTCCGTTACTCACATGCGGCCGTTTCAGCAGTGCGTGGGTTACCAGAATCTGAGTATAACAGGAGAGTGTGACCGAACCCTCTCACCAGTCTCTATTAGTCAAAGTAGTTTCATGGAAATGTCTCTTTCTCATATTCGGCACTGTGGGAAAGTAAGTGTGGCCAAAATTATATGGACACCCCTCCTAATTACTGAGGAGGTGTCTGTTGTTTTGTTTTTGTTTAGGTGTTTCAGACACAACCATTGCTAACAGGTGTGTAAAATCATGCACATAGCCAGAGAATCACCACACACACACACACACACACACACACACACACACACACACGGGCAGTAGAGTCTGTCGTGCTCAGTGACATTAACCCTGGCACTGTCATAGGATGCCACCTTTTCCTCGAGTGTTTCTGAAACTTCTGACCTGTTACATCTGCACTGGTCAACTATAAGTGCTATTATTGTGAAAAAGAAGGATTCCACAGTGGAGCCACCGAGCAGTAGACCATGCAGCCTCGCCTCCCAGTGCCTCCCAGTGCCTCCCAGGGCCTCCCAGGGCCTCCCAGTGCCTCCCAGTGCTGGAGTTCGCCGTGCATGAGAAATCTGCCGTCCTCTTGCATCACTCGCTAGAATTCCAAGTTGCCTCAGCAAGCAGCACCAGCACAACAGCTTTGAACCGAGAGCTTCGTGATGCGGGTCTCCGTGGCTGAGCAGACGTGCACAAGCTGTGTCAAGCGCTGGCTGGAATGGCTGTGAAGCACAACGGCACTGGACTCCACCGCTGTGGAAGCACCATTTCTGGACTGATGAATCACGCTTCTCTCCCTGACAGTGTGACGGATGTATTTGGGTTTGGTGGGTGCCACGGGAACCTACCAGAACGTATGGAGACCACGTTAAAGCTTGGTGGAGAGGGATAATTATTGTCTGGGCCTGTTTCTAGAGTTTGGGCCCAGAGGTTCCAGTGAAGAGTGTTACAGCATATACAATATGCTTACCCAAGTTTGCGAGAAGTTTGGGCAAAGCCCTGTCCTGTTGCTATATGCCTTTGTGCAAAGGCTGAGGGCTACAAAACATGGTTTGACAAGTTGGTGTTTAGGAACTCCGAGCTGCAGAGAGCTTTTGGATTCTGAACACCTTTGGAATGATCTGGGATGTTCTTCTTTACTTATTCATCTGACATCAGTGCCTCACCTCAGTAACGCTCTTCTGACTGAAAAGGCATAAATTCCCACAAACACACAAATCTTGTGGAAAACCTTTGCAGACACCCACTACCCAAAAAGATGGAGCCAACGCCATACCGATGCCCGTGGTTTTAAAATGAAACATCCTACTCAAATTGCTCAAATTGTTGTGTTAAGTGTCCACATACTTTTGGCCATATATTTGATTGGTGGAACTGCTGTATTATGTAATTGAGAGGTAACAACCAGGTCTCCAGGCTACTGTTTTACTGCCGAAGACGAATCCTTTTGACAGCAGATGTGTAAATGAAGGCAGATGAAGACAAACTCCAGGATTTACAGCAGTTTGTCTACCCAGCCCAAAATGTTGAAAGCTGTGGACCCTCACGAGGCACCACAGCTGTACTTCCTGTGAACCACAGGCTACTGTGCCGTGTTCTCTCTGTCAGCGCCCTGCTAGCACCTCTGTTAGCGCCCTGCTAGCACCTCTGTTAGCGCTGGGCGCTGCTTCTGCCAGGCACCATCACGTCTTAGTCATCATGCCAATATATCCACATTTGCAGCAGCAACATTGTGTTTTCCATATTTCACATTTCATATTCTGTAATTATTTCATTTGGCAATCTTTGTGATTTTGAAGGCAATTCTTCACTTAAGTAGCACTTAAGCGCAGTCACGTTGCAGAAATATTAAAATCTTTCAAATCTTGGTATTGTACCGTAACAGTTTTCAGTAGTTGCTAATCAATCAGGAAGCACCACAACTCACTGAATGTGTGATAAGTGAGAATGTAATGAATTTTCTTTGAAGTTCCTGCAGTGTGATGGAAATTACCCAAGAAAGATAAAAATTCACTCATCCATGCTGCTACCAATGATGATATCGTAAATTATGAATAATTTTACTTTGTAATAAGTTACAAATGTAAGTTTATGCGTCTGCTTGTCTGTTTCATGTCCTGATTATTCTTCCTACATTTCTTTCTCTCCGTCAGTCTCTCATTAGCATGTTGTGTCATCAAGAGTCTTTTACACCTGCACAGTAAAGTGCACTGTTGTGTTTTCAGTCTTAAGATGGCAGAGGCAGACTGACCCTGACCAGAACTCAGAGCATTAGCGCTCTACCATTAAGCCTATGTATGCAGTAATTAATGAGGAAGCATCGGCCCTCATCACAGATCTGCTCCACTCTCTCGGTTCCTCTGTGCTTCCTTTACACTGCACTAGTCTGCTCTCCTCTTTCATACCTCCCACCTGATCGTGGTTTGCATGTTGTTGTTGAAGGAGGATGGGGGGGGGGGGGCAGCTCGTTAGGGGGTTTCTCGTCAAGAGAGTCCCATGACTACCTTGAGCTAATCCTGCTGGTGGAGAAGGCTAATTACCCTGGGCTCCAGGCTGCAGTGGGGCACGGTGACTGAGCCCGCAAACAAAGTGATTAATCCTCTCAGCTACCTATTCCTGTGAGGAAGACGTCTCCAGATCTCAGACCGGATCCAGGTACATTAGGAAATAGGTCACATTTCCCCAGCGCGTCCCCTTCTCTCTGTTTTCCAAAATGAAATTGCTCCATTTTTCCCCGACCCTCCTCCCCACACAGGCTCACGTGTCCCAGGGGCCTCGTGTATCAGGAGGCCAGAGAGAAGAGTAATTCAGCGACAAGGAGCCAAGCTTCAGTTAGGGAGTGTTGGAGTGTTTCTGGAGCTCTGAACAGCAATTAAATCGGGGGCGATTAATTCAGTCCGTTGACCTGCACGAGAGAGATCTATTGACTGGGCATGTTAAATCACCAATTTGGAGCCATTAGACTGAGGCATATTTGCAAACGTGGCTGTAATGATGATAGGTAAGTTGATTAAGCCACTGTCAGGCTTTAGAGGAATGGATTTAGCGAGTTGATCTCCTCTGGATTATCAGCATATGAAGAATCACACAATAGATGTTGTCTTGACCTGATGGGGTTTTGGTGTGTTATGGCCGATATGAGCAGTCACACAGTGTGTTCCTGTTTCCTGTACACAGTGTTTGCCCTTTCTTAAATAATCAGTTTTTAGAATGACGATAACTCGGCGCGCGTGCCTCCCAGCTCAGCTCTCCCCATCGTTCGTCCACTTCAGCCTTGAGGGGGAGATTGCAGGCAGCACTACCATATTTATGGCGGCAGCCGCGTGGAGATCCGTTCATTCGCTTTCAGTGCCGTACGAGTTCTTGGGCCGGAGGGCGACTTGATTGGTTCCGGTGAAGTAATCCGGGCTAATAAATCAGCTCCGGCTCCACTCACAGATGGGCTCCTAGAACAAGGCTGAGCTTGAGAACGAACGCCCCCGTGCTGCTGGGGGAGTGGAGGTCAGTGGAGGTCAGCGCCACGAACGCACTTCTCAGCGTCTCAGAGTCGCTCCGGAAGTCGGCGCGCACAAACGGAGGTCGTTTGCCGTAAACACCTCGCCGCTGCGTCTTTCGGCTCCCAAGCCGTAATTGTTCTTATAATTTGATTGGATGGAAGCAGCACACAGAATAAATGCTTTCAGAAGCCAGATTAGCAGTGTCCCCAGAACTCAGAGGTGGGTATCGGGGAACTCTGTTCGCCTCCTAATGAAGTCAACATCCCTAGAACTCTTTCGTAATCTTTTACGTCTCCTCCTTTCTTTACTAGCTCTCCCATTGGAGCCCTTGACACCCCCCCTCGCCCCCTCCCCTCTTTTCTGTCTCTCTTGAGAAGTCAGGATGTGCCAGCTGCTTGCCGCCTTTGATTTAGGCTTTTGCCCTAGATATGCTCTCTAATGAGCCGAGCGCTCAATCAATAATTCACCCGAGTTTGAATGGAAACCAGGGTGATCAGAGCGTCCTAAAGAGAGGGGCCCAATCAGTGCTATTCAGGAACCTACATTTTGCTGCTAACCCCCCCCCCACACACACACACACACACCCACATCCCCCACATCCCTTGATCTCTCTCTCTCTCTCTCTCTCTCTCTCTCTTCTCTCTATCTGTCTCTTTCTTTCAACTTGACTTTTCTTTTTGAGTTTCCTTTTTTCCAACGAGATAATGGACCTTCTGCCCGTGGTCCCCGTGCACCGCACACACACACACACACACACACACACACACACCACACACACCGTCCTCTCTGTACGGACATGAAGATCCTCCTCTCTGTATGCAGCAGGATCTAATAAATATAACATCATCTCATCCTGCAGTTCCTCCCGATGACCCCGTGATCATCGGTGCCCCGGTGCTGAGCCTACGCTCGGGTAACCCGCTCAACCTGACCTGCCACGCCAACAACGCCAAGCCGGCTGCCTCCATCATCTGGACCCGGAACGGGGAAGTGCTCAGCGGAGCCATGTACTCCAAGGTAGCGCTGCTGCGTTTCACACAGGTTCTCAGAACAACACGTTTATGTAAACAGAGCACGGAGCCCAGCCGCACACTGAGCTTCACACCACTCCAATCTGTGCAATAGGCTGCAATTGCAAAGGAAAAACGTGATGTAGGGTAATGGATATAAAAAAAAGATCACTTGTGGAGGCTTTGCCAGTCAATGCATACATACATACACACACACACACACACACATACACACATACACACACATATATACACACACATGCGTTTTGCAAAGCTGATGAAGGACCGAAATGTCTTGTTTCTCTGGAAACCTTGTGTACTTCACTGCAGTCTTGACTCTCTCCCTCTACCCATCCCCCTTTTTCTCTCTTTCTATCTCTCTCTCTCTCTCTCTCTCTTTCTCTGTCATTCTCTCTCTCTCTCTCTATATATATATATATATATATATATATATATATATATACACACATATATTACATTATATATATATATATATATATATATATATATATATATATATATATATATATATATAATGTAAAATGTAGTGCATATATATTACAAATTTAATATCAGATCACTCAGGTTGCCCGCCTACATGTATGTAAATATAGAGTGCCGTTCCCTAACTGCAGAGAGGCATTACTGTTTCATAAAGCCGCCATCTCCGCACACGCGCACGTCTTCAAAAAGGTTGGCACTGTCAATTTAATGACAAGTAATTTTTAATTTAATCCTCAGGGCAAACTGGAGCCCCAATACTACGCTT
>JAGXOD010000067.1:202500-205000 GCA_020368025.1 Brachyhypopomus occidentalis | reverse complement strand
CACACACACTCTCTCCCAACACACACTCTCCCTACACACACTCTCACTGCACCACATCTCCCGATCTCTGTTCTCATTCTCTTGGCCCCCACGAGTCTGTGGGTGGAGGGGGGTAAACAGATCGATGGCCAGTAGGCCCACGTGCTGCTCCCGTACCCCTGCGTGGTGAATGAACGCGTGTCACAGTGTCGCGGTTTCACTGGGAGTAATTAACAGCCAGATGCAGAGGCGCGGCAACGGCGGTACGGGGCCCCGGGCGACTCGCGGCTCCTCGTCAGCCAGTGTGCCTCTCCTCCCGGACGGAGAGGAGGTGACGAGGGTGCCTCATCAAGCCGGAGGAGCTGTTTCCCCGGGCCACCCCACCTCCCCCAAGAGCACCCTCACAAAAATAGACTCCTGTCTCAGTGCTCGCAAGAGACACCGCTCTGTTAACAAGTTCACACTTTAGTTCCTCTCTTATTTGTCTGCCTTTGTGCAAATTGGCTTATGAAGTAGTTTCTAAAAAGAAGTTGTAATTGGTCCAGAGGACGATTCAGAGACACGACATCTTTGCTGAATATTGCAGCAATGTTGTTAAAGGAAAAGAAAAGAAAACAACAACAACATGATTTGTGTTGTGTATTTGAACAGGAAAACAGACACATTCCATTTCTTATAAATTGCCCCTGAGTTTTATTATTCTTGCTATTGCAAAAAATTCTTTCCAAGTGTAAACACATGTTGGGGTGTAAAAGGCTCCTGTACACCTGATACTCTCAGTGTTCTGTCGTGCTCTACCCCCCGTCTCCATCACATTGTATTATACTTAATACTTCCCATTACTGTCACTCCCAGTACACATTACACTTTGTAGTGTCTAATTCAGAGCCTGCCGTGTGTTCTCCAGTGATCGCGCCCCTCACCGTAAGGCATTAGGAATGAATCCGCTGGCTAAAGCACCATCGTATTTTCTGTGACTGAAGGCGGCTGATTGTTAATGAGGAATCACACCCTGTCGACTGCTGTTGTCACGAGTCTCTAATCACGTTTAAACTTTTAGGAGCTGATTGAACAAAAAGGTGGATCTTTCATGAGGGGAAGCTCCACCCTGTAGCTTCTAAACCACAACCTTTTAGATTGTCATCTCTGGAAGTTTTCAGCTTATGCTGTTTCCATGAAACCAAAGGCCTGTGTCCTCTTGTCCTGTGTCCTCTGGTCTTGTGTCCTCCGGTCCTGTAGCCTTCAGTCCGCTTCCTCTAATCAACATGTCGTATCATAAAATATTATATTAGCAACCACAGAAGAGGCATGAACACCACAGGTCAGAGGGCACGAAGTACAGTGTCTGTCATAAAACATGCATCTCCTTTGTACATGTTTAGGTTAACCACTGTGTTTAAGAAACTGGCACATCTTTGTGAATCTCCTCTTCCAAAAACACCTTAAAGCAAAGCGCCAATTCAGCTCAATAACTCATCAAGACGAACAAGAAAATAAAATAAACAAGGCAAAGCATTTTAGGAGCGGTGCAGACTCTCATAAAGGAGGCCGAATGTAGGAACCGACTTACTATTGAGTAGCTTGTAAAAGGTTTCATCCTTTAGCACTAACTCACACAGAGCAACTTGTGATTTAAGAAGAACGGAGCCCTGTTAGCTTGTACCTTTCTTAGGGTTTGCTTGGAAGATGCTGCCGGTGCCGTTGCCCTAGACAACACAACACACACCCACCAACACACTCGCGTGGAGGGTACACCCACACCCGGAAAACAAATATCGACTCAGACGTTCAATTAGTTTCCCGTCAGTGCACCGACTATCTTGGTTCAGACTCATATAATTGGAAAGCCAAACAGAAGCAGCATCAACAGTGCCCACAACCCCCCCCCCCCCCCCCCCCCCCCCCCCTCTGGAGACTAGGCAGCCTTCACTTAAAGCTCTTCAGTGACTCTGTAAAAAAAACATTTTAATCAATGTCAGGATTCTTACTCAAGTGACAAGTGAGTTGTCTTCTGTTTGGAGGTCGTATGAAAATCACCCTGGCCATAAATCTGTTTAGCCACCTTAACGGATTGGCTTTAAATGCCCAAATCATGCTGTGTGAGGAACAGCTGTGGAGTTGGTGTGGCTAATAAAGTCATCGCTTGTGCAGGGTTGCCCAACAACCTTCATCCATTCAGTGTTGATGGGTGGGGGCTGTGGTGGAGAAGCCTCCTCTGACTCCATCACCCTGGCTGAGTCAGTAAAAGGACCGAAGCTTTATCGACAGAGAAAAGTCAGTAAAAGCTGAATAAAGACCTCTGTGTCCATCTGGTGTGGGATCAGATGTTGAGTCTGGTGCGCGGTGTGTGAACAAGCAGGGCACTACCTGTTTTATGGTGATGTTTAGGTACTTCTCATCTTCCTCCATGGGCTTTTGCTTTTGTTGTGGCTGAAGGTTATGATTAAAGTCGTCGTGTTTCAATGGCTCAATACCTTTAGCAGGTGGCCCTTACCCTGTAGCACACAGCGGAGAAGGGGAG
>JAGXOD010000067.1:197500-200000 GCA_020368025.1 Brachyhypopomus occidentalis | reverse complement strand
GTTGGGGAGAACAGTGTTAATGAAAGCCAGTCCTAGCATATGGGTTTTCAGCTGAGTTGATTTCCTCTTCAGTGAAGGTGTTGGAGATTGGGGGGGGGGAATGGGGGGGTCACAGAGATGTTGTTACTTCTCTGCCAACAAATGAAGTACACTTCAGATCCCTCCGTACACTTCAGATCCCTCCGTACACTTCAGATCCCTCCGTACACTTCAGATCCCTCCGTACACTTCAGATCCCTCCGTACACTTTAGATCCCTCCGTACACTTCAGATCCCTCCGTACACTTCAGATCCCTCCGTACACTTCAGATCCCTCCGTACACTTTAGATCCCTCCGTACACTTCAGATCCCTCCGTACACTTCAGATCCCTCCGTTCACTTCAGATCCCTCCGTACACTTCAGATCCCTCCGTACACTTCAGATCCCTCCGTACACTTCAGATCCCTCCGATCCTCCGTTCACTTCAGATCCCTCCGTACACTTCAGATCCCTCCCTCCCAGATCCTCCGTTTTAGATCCCTCCGTACACCCTCCGTGCAGATCCCTCCGTTCACTTCAGATCCCCGTACACTCCAGATCCCTCCGTTCACTTCAGATCCCTCCGTTCACTTTAGATCCCTCCGTACACTTCAGATCCTCCGTTCACACACTCCAGATCCTCCGTCCCTCCGTACACTTCAGATCCCTCCGTCAGATCCCTCCGTTCTTTAGATCCCTCCGTGCACTTCAGATCCCTCCGTTCACTTCAGATCCCTCCGTACACTTCAGATCCCTCCGTCCAGATCCCTTCAGATCCCCCTCCGTTCACACTTCAGATCCTCCGTACACTTCCAGATCCCTCCGTACACTTCAGATCCCTCCGTACACTTCAGATCCCTCCGTTCACTTCAGATCCCTCCACACTTCAGATCCCTCCGTACACCTCCCAGATCCCTCCGTACACTTCAGATCCCTCCGTCCTTCAGATCCCTCCGTTCACTTCAGATCCTCCGTACACTTCAGATCCCTCCGTACACTTCAGATCCCTCCGTTCACTTCAGATCCTCCGTACAGATCCCTCCGTACACTTCAGATCCCTCCGTGCACTTCCTCCGTACACTCCCTCCGTACACTCCAGATCCCTCCGTACACTTCAGATCCCTCCGTACACTTCAGATCCCTCCGTACACTTCAGATCCCTCCGTACACTTCAGATCCCTCCGTTCACTTCAGATCCCTCCGTACACTTCAGATCCCTCCGTACACTTTAGATCCCTCCGTACACTTCAGATCCCTCCGTACACTTTAGATCCCTCCGTACACTTCAGATCCCTCCGTACACTTCAGATCCCTCCGTACACTTCAGATCCCTCCGTTCACTTCCCTCCGTACACTTCCCTCCGTACACTTCAGATCCTCCGTACACTTTTCCTCCGATCCCTCCGTACACTTCCAGATCCCTCCGTTTAGATCCCTTTCAGATCCCTCCGTACACTTCAGATCCCTCCGTACACTTTATCCCTCCGTACACTCCAGATCCCTCCGTTCACTTCAGATCCCTCCGTACACTTCAGATCCCTCCGTACACTTCAGATCCCTCCGTACACTTCAGATCCCTCCGTACACTTCAGATCCCTCCGTACACTTCAGATCCCTCCGTACACTTCAGATCCCTCCGTACACTTCAGATCCCTCCGTTCACTTTAGATCCCTCCGTACACTTCAGATCCCTCCGTACACTTCAGATCCCTCCGTACACTTCAGATCCCTCCGTACACTTCAGATCCCTCCGTTCTCCCTCCGATCCCTTCGTATCCTTCCGTACACTTCATCCCTCCGTTCACTTCAGATCCCTCCGTACACTTTAGATCCCTCCGTTCACCCTCCGTCAGATCCCCCTCCGTACACTTCAGATCCTCCGTTCACCTCCAGATCCCTCCCTCCGTACACTTCCAGATCCCTCCGTTACACTTCAGATCCCTCCGTACACTTCAGATCCCTCCGTACACTTTAGATCCCTCCGTACACTTCAGATCCCTCCGTACACTTCAGATCCCTCCGTACACTCCTGTTGGTGCCGGCGCTGGAGGCTTTGTTTCCAGGCAAATTTGTCATCTCCTGTTCTGCCGTTTGGCAATTTAGCGGTGTCTATTGGAGGAGTCTTGGGCAGACGCATGCGAGGGCTTTGATGCGAGCATGTGGAGCCGTTAGCGGGCGTCAGCCTCCTTGTGTCGGCCCTGCGGGGGTGGGGGGGGTGGGGGGGTCTTGGGGGAGACAGCAGGTGCCACCCAGCGTTAGCGCCGCGACAGACAGGATCCATCACCATCCATCAATACCTTAAAAAGACCAGCGGCTCCCTCTCTGCTCTGTCTGGTCGCGGCGGTTCTTGCGTTGATGCACAAGCGATGCTGAATAATTCAGCGGTGCGACCGAGAGGACGCATGGCACACGCCCCTGCTGGTTCACCGCACAGACTAAGAGATTATTGAGTTTTGAATTACAGCGTAAGCGACATCATC